>JAVQJG010188036.1:0-12975 GCA_036024015.1 Craterocephalus amniculus | reverse complement strand
TTAACTTGTAATTTTTTGGTAAAAAAGCTACCATTTTTTCCAATTTTTGGCCCGGTCAATTTGGCCCCCCCCCCCCGGAAAGGTTTGGGCTATATTCCTGAGGAATAATAGTTTAAAATAATTGTTTTGGTTTTGAAGTTACCACCAGAGGAAAATCAACTCACTGGGTAAGCTCAGATGTTCTTCTCTTGTGTTTTATATGTCAGCAGGGTAGATGTTATTATGATCACCTCAGCAGAGAGATATACCCGATATTATTTTAATCTTCCTAAGAAAAATGGTTTCTACACGGTATATTATGTGGTAAAAGAGGGAAGTCAGACTTACCCCTTTTAAATCCATAAAAATGAATGACTCATTGATGCGCATATGTACGAGTCCAGGACGTTTTAGTTAGCGAAAGCAGCTAATTTTTAGCTTTGTCGTGACGCTCTTTCTCTGCCAATGAGGTTAACTTCCGGATTCCAATCAGCCCGTAAGAGCGTTCCCCTGGGAATCCAGAAGTTACGGAAGTTAACCCCATTGGAAGAGAAAGAGCATCACACCAAAGCTAGAAATTAGCCGCTTTCGCTAACTAAAATAGCCTGGACTTTAACATATGCGCAATCAATGAGTCATAATGTTTATGGACTTACCCCTTTTACCACATTATATGCCGTGTAAAAAACATTTTTCTTAGAAAGATTAAAACAAAATCAGGTAGGCCTATAGTTCCTTTAAGCTGATATCATTCACGAATCACCAGGACGAGTTAGCTACATGTTTTCTAGATTGTGGAAAAAACAACGGGGAATTTTTGCAGTATCAGCAAGCTTTTTTGCACATGTTTCTGTTCCTTTGTCCAGTGTGTACCTCTGAGTATTTAGACTTAAACTAGACAAGTAGAAAAAAAGGAGGAAAAGTTTGCCCCTCCTGTTGGTTGTGACATAATTCATTGGCTTATATGGGATATGCATCAGAGTATCCGCAGCTGAAAGTCATGTGCAAGAACTCATGGTGGGGTGCTGGTGTGTATTTGTGTATGTGTGTCTCTTCTCCGCTTTGATTAGGCTGCTCAGCTTAAATTGGCTCGGCGCAGACCCACACAAACACACACACACACACACACACATACATAGACCTTCAGATCCCTCAGCTGATGACAGCTCTGCCTCAGCCCGCTAACAACAATCTGTCTCTGACTTGCTCTCTGTTTCTCACACTGTTTCTGCTGCTTAGATGTGGGAGTTGAGGTGAAGGGAGGTGGGGAGAGGAGTAGAGAAGATGAGAAAGAAAACGGCAGAACGGGATGAGGACGGATGAAGAGAGGATGCCTGAAAATGGAAAAAGGAACTCACAGGAGATGAGAGGTAAACAGAAAGAGTGAGGGAGCTGAAGCGGCAGCGGAGCAAAGAGGCAAAATGAGGGGAACAAGGGAAAAAAAAGAGGAGGAAAGCAAAAAATAATGAGAGAACGATGTGGAAAGCATGAGAGAGTAATGGTGGGGAGAGCATGTGGGGAGGATAGCTGGCAGTGATGGTGGGTGGGGTGTTTTGATCAGCAGCCAGCTTTTCATCCCTGTCAGTCTGCACAGAGGAGAACAGGAAAGGAAGGGGAAGAGAGGGAGGGATGCAGAGAGGGGAGGGAGGATGGGAGGCTACTGCCACTGCTGCCTCAATGCACTGCTGCTCTCTGCTGAATGTCAGCATCTCTAACTCTTCCTACCACCCCCTCGAATTTGACCTTCCTCTCTCTGCTGCAGTGTAAAAACATGGCCACCAGATGGCGTCTATCCCACAGGAAACTGAATTCTAATGGACCATTCATATTTCCAAAAACAGCGAGCCATTGCAACTGCAGAGGTCTAAAGTCATAACAGCGGTTGTTGAATGACAGTAAAACAAGGAGAGCACAAGTGGCGGTTAATGTGGGGTTAGCTTTCCAAAAAAATGGAATAAATTGTCGACAGTCAGTTTACTATGAGATCCTGACCCTTATTATTTGAACTGACAAGTTTTTTTTTTAAATTACAATAAATCTTCTGTCTTTTCAGGATATTAGCAGAAATATGTAAATGCACTTTTTTTGTTCTGTGCTGAGGATACAGACGCAACTGGAGAGGACTGTGGGCAATGATCTATGGGATCACTTAATTCTGACCTACAAGGGCCACACTTATGCAGATATTCAATGTATTGCTGCGCCAACACACGTGACTCAAAGCAATGAGTTGTTGCAGAACTTCATGTGCTGTTGGGACCATTTAATTTGAATCAGGTGCATTAGAGGAAGGTAACATTCAAAACCTGCCAGATTGTAGCCCTCAATATTCCAAACTGAGTAGCCCTGACCTAGAGGCTATCATCCTTTAATCATAGCACAGCTCCCGCATATAAATACAAAGTATATAACAGAATGAAACACACCTCTGTGCAGTATCAATTGAAAGTATAATCATTCACTTGAACTATAGGTAATTGTTCTCAAAGTGAAACAATAGAATTGATTATTATTGCACTTGAATATTCCTGTAAACCTTCTATAGACTTGGAAGCTTCTTTTCAACAAGTACCTTGGGATATCTGCAGGTTTCATTGTTATATATAACGTTGTCACCCTACAACTTTTCACGATTAGATTTTTTAAAATCTTTTCCATGTGGATCCCCAGCGTAGACATAGCTCATAACTGAGAAAGTTCTTGTATTAAGGCTCTTTTTATAAATGACATGCTATTCTGAATCCTGTATGAGTGGTGGCCACATTTGAAGCTTTTCTCCAACTAACTCTTTCTGCCATTAACTGTGTTTAAATTTAAGCAGGATGCAGTCAAAAGCTTATGAATGAAGAGACTTTTAAACTAATTTCACTGTAGACATTTACGGACTGATATCCATTCATTCACTTGTTTTGAGGAAGCTTCTTTTGTTGTCTTACCTCATGTTTAGGACATTTGATGGAGAAATCGTCTTCATGGAATGTGCAGCCTTTAGGCAGGGAGACAGGAAAGTAAAGAAGGAAATATTAAGGAACAGCTTCACAGAGAAACAACATCAAGAAATCAAACACACATAGCATGATGTGGATATGCACAAAAACCTGAACCCCCCCATATAAATGGCAGAAGCCCATGTAAACAGTAGGCAGGAGATTTTAAAAAAAGAGAATGAGCTAGAAAAAGGTAGCAAAAGAGAGTGCAACAGAGGACAGAGTGAGTGGATGAGTTGCAGTGCAGGCAGGCAGATACGGCTGATGCACTCAGCAGGATTAAAAAGAGCCCCGCTCTGCTCCCTGTGCTGGCTCGGCAGACGTGGCAGGCCTTCTAATCCTCACACTGTACCTCTTTGGCATGAGGTTACACACAGACACTCACTTGCGTTGATAAGAATGAGAAACACACAAGCACAGCACATATAGGCAACCCAGTAAAAAGCACATTGGAAAAGCATTTAGGAAGCGTTACGCACAGACTGTAGATGCATGCACACACACCCACATTAGGTCCCCCGACAGCAGCATGGATGGATGGAGCCACAGGGGTTGTGGTCAATAATGCACACAAACACAGTCTCCTCCCTCTATCTCTTCCCTTTCTCGTTCTTTTATACTCCCACCTTCATCACCGCTTTTATTCAAAGCTCCCTCCGTCTTTTCAGCCTCGCTCTTCCTCAGTGCTCTCAGATATATCGTCTCATTCTCATTTTCCCTCTCATTTTACCCAAATCCATCTTTCTTTCTCTCTCTCTCTTTTAATTTCCCCCCTTGATTCTACTTCCCTTATTGGTCCCCTCCCTGTTTCCCTCACGACATAAGTTCACTTTCTGATTTTCCTCCTTGTTCCTACTCCCTCTCCCTTTCTTTCCTTTTCCAATCCTTGTTTCTCTGTGCCTCTCTCGCTGTGGTCTCTTACCTATCTCTTTGGCGCAGACATAGTGGTATTTATGAGAGCAGCCTCTCCAACAGCAGCTGAGGGACGCCCCCACAATCTGGCACTTGTAGCAGCTCTGGGGTTAGTCAGACAGATGAACATATGGAACAAGACCATAAAGAAACAAACAAATTGACCAATAGATGGACATAGAGAAAAAAACATGGGTAAATGTCATAAGTAAGCAGCAGTTTTAAAGTCACTGTATCTCTTTTTGCTTCCAAAAACATTTCAGAATAGTCGGACTTACTTTTGATAATTGCTAACATACCGTTTGGGCTGAGTTGTTGGCAGCTTCCTTTAGTCCATATAGCCTCCCAGCTACCATAATTATTCCCTTGGTCCAGATGGCACAATTTTCATGAGCCCAGTGCTCTTTAGCCTCTGCCTCCATTTGCAGCCTTTGGAACATACTTTCATTGCCCTCTTGGTCACCAGAGACCCCTGTGCTCTTAGTCTGGAGCTGCTTCATTTTCCTGAACCTCTCTCTGAGAGTTAATCTTCGTGGACCACCTTCCCGACACAATCTCTCTGGTCTTTCTGCCCGTCGGTGGCGCCAGTGATGGTGCCTGCTACTGCTGGCCTCTTGAGAGGGTACCTCTGCATTTCCCTCCTTTTCTGTGCTCCTCTCACTTTCATTACTGGAGGAGGTGCCCGGCTCTTCCGCAGTGCTACCATTGTTGCTGCTGGCCTTGTCTGACACTTCCCTGAAAGATTCTCTGTGTGTGATAGCCAAGATTTTCCGTGGAACACTCTCCTCTGTGTAGTAGGGTCCGCACAAATCACCGAGGTCTCTGTAATTTGCTGGCTTCCCACACAGGCAACATGTCAGACACCTATCAATTAGTTTGCTATTCACCATAGGTCCTTGCAGCATGGCAGCAGTGTGTGGCACTGCTTTTGCAACAGTGAAAGGATTCCTCATTCTAAGTATGCCCTTTTTTCTACGCCTCTGAAATACCACTGCATCCTCAGGCTTGTTGACTATGGCACACCAGGAGGAAAAGTCTCTGGAGTTGTTTATCCGTACATAAGGACAGAAAGACAGTTTGGAATTTTGATGGACTGTTTTGCGTCTGAATCTTTTCACAGAAATGACCTCAGTCTGTTTTTCTGTTACTGTCACTACAGGTCCCACAATGCATGCCTCTTGCGTCCCTGTGTTTTCTCTTTCCCTTCTTTCTCTTTCCTCTTTTTCTCGCTCCTCTTTTATTGCCTGTTCACATCCAGCAGCCTTTACAACCGCCTCAATTACCTCTATGGCATCTTTCATCCCAGGTTTTGGCCCAGGCTTTTTGTGGACCTTCATTGGCTTGCCAGGAATCTGCTCTGATGAGGCTTTGCTTCTTTTTCTCTTGGTTGGGTTTGCTGATGGTTTTCGTCCTCTCCGTGGCTTTTGGACGAGTTCTGCGCTGACAACCTGGGGGGCTTCTGTGATCTCATCCTGGCTAATTGGCAGCTGCACTGTGGACTCAGTGGGGGTCACTTTCTCTTCTTCTTTTTCCTGTTGTTCCACTGCTTCACTGTTTGTCTCCTCAACTGCCTCTGTCTCCTCTAAAGAAGCCTGACCTTTTCTCTTCTTCCTCCTCTGTTTAAGGTGCATTTCGTGGTTGTTTTTAATGGCCCTCTGCTTGGCTAGCCTTGGTGTTGTGACTATTAGACTCCCAGCTTCCAATGCTACAGCTGAGACATCTGTACTCTCTACCATGGCCCATCTCTTCCTTTTAGTTCTGGCAGACTTTGAGGCAGCAGTCGATAGACTGTTAGTTCTTTCTTGTGTCCACTCATCTGAATGCAAAGCTTCTAATGATGTGCCAACTGAACTTGATACCTTGTCATCGACAACATCCTGCTGTTTACCTGGTTTCATATTTTCCTGTCTTTTCTCATTCTTATTAACAGCATCATCTTCCAGTCCTTCTGGTGTTGAGTCCTCTTTTCTCACATTGGGATTTTCTTTTTCTTCTGTCATCTCTGTTCTGATTGCTTCTTCTTGATATTTCACTACGTCCTTTCCAGGACCTATCATCTCGCCGTTATTTATCTGAATCGATGTCTCACCTTCCTTTAAGACATGCTCAGACAGAGCTTTGGTTGTCACATCATCAGAGAGATTGCTGTCTGGCTGGGGACTTGGTAGGTGTTTCTTTGAGCTAGGAGATGTAATTTTCTGTACCATGGCCTCATATTTCTGCCCTCTGCCTTTCCGTGGTGGGAGAACTTTTGTTTTAGTTGGACACTGAGGAGGCGTCACAGGCACATCACTGATGCTTTCAGGCCCACTGACATTTGAAAGAGTGTCTTTTGATGCTGGAGTGAGCCCAGAGACTTTCTTGGGTGGTCCACGTCTTCTTCTGGGGCCTCGCTCACTTTTCTCTTCAGGTGTAGAGACAACCTGTTCTAGCAGGGTGGGTTGAGGTGGTGAGAGTTTTGATTTGGGTTTTGGACCCCTCTTTTTCTTTGCAGGCATTGTACAAGGTTCAGGGCTGGGTTTCCTCTTTAGTGGAGGGGGAGACTTTTCCTCAGACTGTTCAGGGGGAACTGGTGATGTAGGTTGTACAGGTGAAACTCCCGAAACATCTGTTGCTTGGACTGCATCAGCACTTGTATTTAAAGTTTGCTCTACAGCTAGACGCTCCTCTACCATTGGAGAAACATCACTGACTTTAATTTCTGTTATCGTCTGGGTTTGAATGTCCTCCCTCACATTTTTATCTTTTTCTTTAATCGTTTTTTCCTGTGAAGGCTTTCTTGATCTCAAGACCATGTTCTTACTCTCTTTCTCTGGAGCTTTTACCTCGTGGGGTGCTTGCTCTTGGTTTACTTGGGGAAGTGGAGTTTTTAGGCTCTTTCTGCCTCTGCTTAGTACTCCTGTGAAAAACTGACTTGAGTCTTCTTGTTGAACTAATTTTACTTTAGAGATTGAGCCTTTTGGGCGACCCACTGGGGCCTTGATGGGAAGAGTGTCTGTTGGGGTCAAAACCTCTACAGGCTTGGTTCCAGGCTTAGGGCCTGGCTTTGGACCTGGTTTTGGACCAGGTTTTGATCCACGTTTAGGACCAGGTTTTGGTCCAGGTTTTGAACCTGGTTTGGGTCCTGGTTTTCGTTTTACATTAGTCTCAACTTTTGGTGGCAGTTCTGTTTCATTTGGCACTGATTTTAGTCCTAGTTTTGATCCTGGTTTTGGGCCAGGCTTTAGAGCAGGTTTAGGCCCTGGTTTCGGTCCTGGTTTTGCTACTGGCTTTTGTCCAGGTTTTGCTCCTGGTTTTGGTCCAGGCTTTGAACCAGGTTTTGGGCCTGGTTTTCTCTTCACGTGAGGTTCAACCTTAGGTGATGCATTGAAAGAGCGAGTGCACATTCTGGATCGAAAACCATCCGTCAGCATTTTAGAAGTCTGACTTACAATAGATTCCTGATGGTCTAGGTCAGTTTGATCTGATAACAGCACAGTTTTGCCCGGGGACATGCTCTGTTTTTGTGTCAGTGAGTTGTCACCTTCTACTTCCTTCTCTACCTCCCTTTCCAAGTTAAGCTGTCGCCTGATTGCTACACCTGAATGCATGATTCTCCTTCTGCCCCTGGCGTGTTTACGTCCATATGTCCTTGGCTGAGCAGATGGGGCCACAGGCTCTGGTTTAGCCAGTGGGGTCACAGCACTAGCGCAGCTGATGCCAGGTTCTATATCCTCATCACCTTTTTTGGGGGATGGTGGAGTGTCTGCCCAGGAAGGGGCTGAGGGGAGTATTGACTTCCCTGGCAGCTGAGGAGAGTCTGGCTCCAGCACTTTAGCATCGCTGCGATCAATATGATCTCTTGCCTGAGCTGGAGGTGCAGCCTTGTCATTTAGAGCAGAGAAGACTGGCATAGCAGAATGAGGCTGGGGAGCAGTGTCACCAATGGCAGACTCTCTTGTTGAGGCATCTGCTGCTGTTGTTGGATGGGCAGGTGCTCCTGAAAAGTCATTGTCAGTATTTAGCTCAGAACTCTGACTCTCTGATCTGCTGCAGAGCGCTCCGAAAAGATTTTCTTGGGCATCTCTATTATTCATGTGCTCCTCAGTTGATGACTGGCTCTCATTCTCCCCCTTGTCTAGTTCCTTGCTAAACTCCCTAGACAAAAGAGGGGAAAGAAAACTTTTCTGCTTTTTCTTTATTTCTTTTTGTTCTTCTTCATTTGTGTCCTCCTCCTCTCCTGTCCTGTCCTCCTCTCCCCTTTCATTCTCCTGATCTCTGCTCTCTCTATTGTCTGAGGTGCAGTCCTCCAAGGCTTCAACATGAGGGGTCGGAGAGGTGTTTTCTGAACTGTCCTCTTTTTCTGTGGAGTATTGATCCTGCTCAAGGTCACCCCGTGAAATGAAAGGCAATGTTTTCACAGAGCTCTCAGATACAGTTGGAGATTCTGATTTGAATGTTTCTGATTTAATCTCTTGACCAAAGTGATCTTTGTTGCTAGAGTCGGAGAGAGCTGCTGGGGACTGTTCGACTGAGTCTCTTGCATCAGGATCATATTTGCTCTGGACCTCTTGGTACGCTGTCTCATCATAGCAGTAGTTTTTTTCTGTCATCACTGTGTTTACTTTGCTGAATACAGGTGAGCACTTTTCTTCATCTGACCATTTCTCTAGTTTCTCTGTGAAATTAGTATTGTCTGAATTTTGGTCACAATCAGGAGGATTCTCTGTTGTTGTCTCTTCTTTCTCAGCAGATTTGTCTATCCAGGCTGATTCTTCAAAATTCTCTTTTACTGGCTCATTGATATGTTGTATATCTGATGGAGAGTCTCTCTCCTGCTTCATCGGGCTGGAGATCGTTATGCTTGTTGGGGACCTTTCATCACCAATGCTTTTCACTGGAGTACTCATGCCATCTCCTCCATGCCCCGTCTGGCATCTGGTTGGATCAGGAGTGAGGTTGTGCAGACCCGAGTCACCAGATCTGGTAGACATGTCATCTGGAGAAGCCATTGAGCAAGAGGAGACTGTATCCAAGGTGAGCTGTGTGTTGTTATGGGCCTGGGCTGGACTTCTGCCCTGGCCAAAATAATAGTAACCCCTGTCCGGTGGTTCATCACTACTGCTAGAGTAGCCACCCTCGTGGAGTTCCATGGGCAATGGCTGGTGCTGTGGAGTGGAGTAAGGGTCCTGCATGGGCCCCCCACCCACACTAGCAATACTGTCTGGATATGGAGGACTTTTGTACTCTTCACCCTTTTTGGATGATGCTCCACTTCCAGCACTGCTGGTGCTGCCACCGCTGTTGCGCTTGCTGTTCTTCTTGTTTGCAACCAGTGCCTCTGAAAGTAGTAGTTGTTGGACATTATTGGAAATGTTCTCCACTTGGGAGGTGAGGGCATTCAGACTCCACAAGCTAGGGTTTGATAGTAACTTCTCTGAGAAACGTTCTTTCATGGTGGGGACTTGTGGTGTGGTTGTGTAGCTGTGGGGAGCTGGATGGGGTACGCTGGGTGAGGGGTGTGAGCGGGGGGGCATCAACAGAGGGTTGGTACTGGGTTGCTCCTGCAAACCAGCTGAGGAGGACGATGAAGAAGAGGCTGCTCCAGGGGTCATGGGTGGTTGTGTATACTGGAATGACTCTGGATTGGTCATTAGTGGTGAGGGTGTGGAGCTATATGAAGGTGAGCGTCCTACAGAGCGCGCAGGGGAGTGACTAGAGGATGGGCTACAAGTCTGATAATACTGTTCAGGCGATCTGACAGACAGCTCTGATAGACAGTAGTTTTGTTGGGGTTGGCTGTAGTGTTGGTATTTAGGATGGGGTTCTTGTGGGTTGACCATTGTCTGTAAAGAAGGCTGCTGCTCATAACCCCTGGAAGTTTGCTGCTGGTAACCATAACTGTTCTGTGTTGATCTGTATCCCCCCTGCTTCAGATTACTATGGCTGCTCATTTGTCTGGCATACTGGGAATTTGGAGGCATGTTGTAACCTTTATAACAATGGGGCATAGGGCCGCACTTCTCCATGTATGGCGATGGAGAGGGGGAATGCTGTGGGTAGTGCAGGTGACTCTGCGGATACATAAGAGGTGAAGGGGAAGGATTAGGGGGGTGGGGCTGGTGGTGGGGGCTGGTATAGGTAGGGGTAGATGACTGGTGGCACTGTGCTTGTGAGTGCCCCAACATGTTTGGGTCCATGTACTGGGAGGAGCCAGGTGTGGGGGCACCACCAGCTTCCAAACGCCCCATTTCCTGGTCATACTGCGCTAACTGGGCCGCGTCTTCCCACTTTGGCTGAAGGTGCCCCTCACTTATATACTGTGCTGAATAATTCCCCATGTGGTTACTGTAGGCCCCAGGACCTTGTAGGTGCTGACTGGGGCTTGGCGGGGGAATTTTGCTCCCTCTAAAGGATTTCTTTGTGTGTGAAGCTGCAGAGCCCCCATTTCCATTCCCATTTCCTTCACCATTTCCAGGGTAACCAGCATAGGTTTGCTGGCTGTAACAGTCCTTAGGCCCTCCTCCAATTCCTGCGCCCCCAGTTGGAGGCATGCTAGCTGTGTTTGCTAAGGGATGGGCCTCGTATCCTGACCTGGTGTGCCCTGGGCCTGGGCCCGGATGTGGGCCAGGGCCTGGATGTGGGTGCTGGGGGTGGGGATGATGCGGGTGTTGTCGGTAGGTCTCCAGGCGGGATAATTCATGGGGCTCCTGCTGGTAGCAGGGTTGGTTGCTGTGGTAACCACCGCTGCGCTCACGGAAGGACTGCATAACTCAGTGCGTCTGTAGTCAGAGCAGGGAGGGGGAGGTGAGGTGAGACGGGAAGGGGGGAAGGGGGGTTGGGGGTTCTGAAGGTAGGGAAAGAAGGAGAAGAGAGAAACAGAAGGAAATGAGAGGGTTAGTGTTGTTGAGCCAGAGGTTTCAACATTTTCTTCTTTGTTATGCAACAATCACTCTGAGAAAAACTGAATGAACTTCTTTTTTGTTTTGCACTTACTCACACAAATGTTTAGATACACATATATCTGCACACAGTAATGTGGGTGTGATGGAATGTACATTTCATTGCTTCATTTTCATTCAAGTCATTTAATCCCCCCCCCCCCAAAAAAAGTGCAATCCAAACTGCTCAAAGCGCAAATATCTATGTTTCATGTCTGCTGTTCAGGAATTTCCAGCTCAAGTCAGAAGGGTGAATTTGTGATGCAGTCTCATGTGTATGAGAAGTAAATGAGCTATTTAGTCATCTAATACACAGTATAGTGTGTATGTGTATACTGTATATGTATGTTGGGATGTATGAGCAAGGCAGCTGTTTATATGTAGTCTACAGCATAAATGCAGCATCTAAAGAACACGTTGGGTTGTACCACAGTCTTCCAGTTCAAACTGAACTGCTCACATAACCAAGATAGCTGTTTGTCTTTCTCTAGATGAATGAAATCCAGTGAAGGAGAGAATAAGCCATCATTAATAACATTTGGATTTTCTTCCCTTTTTTCAAAACATCTGTGTGATATTACAATTTAGAACGTCAACAATGCAAACAATGTTTTCTGGTTTGTTTTGTTTCCTTTTTTGCTCTTATTTATTTCAGAGTGTCTCTCTGTCTCTTCCCAATGAGATGCAGACCCAATTTCCTCTAAGAGAAAACAGGAAGTGTGGCTGTGTGTGTGTGCATGCTGTCAGTATGGGTTCACAGAAGGATGGTGCAGTGTGTCTATTTCAGTAGTAAGTCCATGTGAAGACTATGTTTTGCCTGCCTTTGCATAGGTGCATGTTTGTGAGTGCATAGAAAAAAAGGAAGGGAGGAGGGGTGGAGAGCCTTCCTCCTCTATAAAAGGAAAACAGTCACCTGGAGCCAGAGCACTGAGCACCTGGTTGTTTGTGTGTGTGTGTTTGTGTGTGTGTGTGTGTGTGTGTGTCAGCCCTAGGGACATTGGTGCATCCCACCAGTCACACGGCAGCATTATTCATCTCTGAAACACAGTGTGTGTGTGATAAGGGAAATCAGTGTGTAAGTGTTGCAAGCATGCAGTCTTACATGCATAAGCCTGATTGTGAGTTTGTTGGTCTTTTTTTTTGTTGTTCAGAGCAGGTCCACAGCTTTTGGTAGCACATACACACACCCATGCTCACATTCACAAATATACACAACTAAATTCCCGTGGAGATCTTCTCTCTGCCCTCCTACCATCCTCCCTCCCTTGCCTCCAGCTCATTACTCGTTCACCCGGAGTGATGCGCGTAAGTGTGGATACTTCTTCACACAATGACCTAAATAAGACACTTGTAGAGGACAATGAGCAGGATTCTCCCACTAAGCTTGCCAAGGATAGCCGACGGGCTGTAAAACGACACGCATTGCTTTTTAAATCCAGCGCTGAGGTCAAACAGCTCGCAGTAAATTTGTACTCATTTCTGTCATATCTGTTGTTTTCACAAAAGCCCGTTCTGAGGAACACTTAATTGGATTTTTCTGTGATTGTCTTTCACTTAAAACAGTGCAAACACACCAAATAAACCCTCTCCCAAATCCATTTACTCCACCCGTGCTTCTGTCTTTTCTCTCTAAGTCAAACACCCGAGTGTACCGCGGTGTATACATTCACATCACGTCTCCTTTCCACCTCCTCCTTCCGCTCTTATCTTCCACAGAGAAGCCTTGCATTGTCGAGTCGTCCCACTGCTGTATTTGTGGATGCACTACGTCTGGGCTTCAGTAGGTCAGAGAGGAGAGAGGATGAAGGATACATGCTGAGATCACCGAATCTTCCCTGTTGATTTGTCCGTCCCTCTGTTTGTTTGTTTATTAGGTAGTGTTTACATTGATTTTGCTGTTGCCTGACCGTAGAGATGGAGCGATGAAAGAGAACCGAGCACACATACTGCCCGGTGTGTCTTTCATATACATTGACACCACACGCTCAACAAGACACCACCTTCTGTTGTTTTCTTTCATGTTTGTTTTTATGCTGTCCTCATTTTTCAAATCTTGTTTTGTCTTTCTTCTTCTGAACTGACTCCGTTTGCATTTCTCAACGCATAGCATCAACATCTTTCCCTCTTTCACTCTAATCTCCGTTTACCCTCGATAAAGAGGAAAATAGCAATGAGGG
>JAVQJG010188011.1:0-19949 GCA_036024015.1 Craterocephalus amniculus | reverse complement strand
AAGGCGGGGGGGAAAGTGCCAAGGTAAAGTGAATTCAAGTAATGTGTGCTCTGTACACAGGAAAGAGGGGGGGAGGGGGGAGGGGGGAGGGGGAGTCCTGTGGCCACAACATGGTCCCTACTGGCTCTTCCTGTGTTCAGTCAGGCTCATCGATGCCTCTGCGGGCGTTTCTCCGCGAGCAGCTTTAGAGAGGGCGTCCACCCACTTGGCCTGAAGTTCTGCATCTTGGGCACTTAAGAGCAAAGTTTGCTGGGCGTGACTGAGCCGGAACACATGTTTCACTTCTGTCTTCTCCGCTGTCACCGATGGCGCCGCGCTCACCTCGAACCCAGGGAGGGGAACTGCCCGCGAGCCCTTGGAATCCTAAAGAAAAGTAAAAGGGGGGTAAATAAATCGAGAGAAAACACACAAATTCTTAGTATTTGTTTAAAGACAGAATAAAAGAACTGCTGAAAGTGACATTTTGTCTCATCCAGCAACAAGAGACTAAAATCTGTCGGCTTGTACAGTAAGCCCTGCCCTCTTGTCTCCCTTCCCCCTCTTTCTTTCTGAATAATCAGGAAATGTTCATCCAACTCCCATTAATCCTAATCTTTGGAATGGCAGCTTTCTGCAGTGGGATTGGGATATTAGTCTTGAAAATGAAACCCAGGGTGGCTTTTACAATCATACATCACTTCAGCACCATCCGCTACTAAGTGACACAGATTTACAGTCTCTAAGCAAACCTTTTACATGCCAACAAAACTTAAAAGACGATCTGGTATATGACTGGAGCATCTACATCTGTGTGGATAGCCAGCATCTGTAATGGGAAATCCTGGATATTCACTAGCAGATTAAATGTAATATGTCGACATACAATTGAAACACTCATATAGAGTATTACATCGGCTTTGGTTCAGTGTAGCAGGATTTTTGTAATGCACGGTCAACAAGAGGGGTATAAATGTGGTACTTTAACATTTATTTTTTTCTGTTCTGTTATTGTAAAAACAAGACCATTGTTTTTAATTTCTTCATAAATACTGTAACTAAATACAATTTCAGCATCTTCAAACTGTGTCTGAACTTTTATGTCAGGCCAATGAAACAGAAAATATCACAAATCATTATGGGAAAGAATTATTCAGCAGTGTGTCTTACATTAGAAGGAAATCTCTATACTGATAAGATGTTAAGCACAACACAACCAAGAATAAATGCTGTTAGACCCTCCTTGCTATTAAAACCTGTTTACAAGACTTCTTTGTATTTAACTGTGCTGTAATAATAGTGTTTCCCACTGTGTTGAGTTCCTCCATATTTGGATATTAAAAATGTTTAGTAGTTACCACCAGCTTATACCTATATGTACTTTGGATAATTATTATGTTTTCCCTATATTTATTTGAGGCGGATTAATCTGTAGGCTTTCTGCGCATGCGTATAGCTGCTGGATCTCTTTTCATACAGTTGGCTGTTTTGACTGGTGAAGCTAAGCTGGTGAGTTGAATGTAAAAAAATTGTATGTGTTAAACAACATACAAATGTTTAGGTACACTGAATTTATAGAAGTTATGTCCGTGTCATTAATGCTGTGATTTTGTTTTCATTTGTGTCTTTTCAGTTGATTACGTGATGAATGGCACAGTTACTGTGAAGCTGTTAATTAGCCTAGCATGTGTGGATGCTGGTGAAATAAAGCTAAAGAAAAGCAGCGAGCCGTGTCAGAGTCTGAGTTTGCCTGCAACCACCAAATCACAGATAAAGCTGAAGACAAGATCCAGAATGTCTGGGATGCTAACTTATGTAATCTTTGGTACTCAAAGAAATTAGGCAACCAAACTTTGTTCCTCTTAAAAAAATGTTTCAACACACATCCCAAACATTTCTTCAGTTCTGAGGACTGAGGAGGCCTTTTGGAAGTGAGAAAGTATTTCTTCAAATATCAGTGCCTGAATGAATGTTCACAACATCCTAGAATGTCGATTCTAAGACTTATTACTAAGGGCCGAGACTTCAAGCAGCTTCTTTTATCTGCTCAGATCAAACTAAAACCCAGCAGCACTGGCAGTGCACCTGAGGTCAGACTCAGGATAGCCAAATCCTCCTGGCCCAAATCTACAGGCAGACAGACAGACGCAGGTTGTAAAGGACAGCCAGACAGGTACGGCGAGAAGCTCTTTGTGAGGGTGAACTTTTGCAACATTTACTGTCTTTGTTTTGCTTAAACATTAACATAAAAACGGAATTCCATCAAATATCTTCAGCATTCTAATAACAGTCTGAAACCCTGATGGTACAATGATTCACAGGCAGGAGAGGAGTCTTATTTTCCCCAAATCGAACACATCTCAGTTCATCAAAAAGATTTGACTGAATTTTAGTCTAATCTAATCTAATTTAGCAGGCAGCAGAGGGGCAACTATTGCCATCTCCTGGCGGTATTGGATAGATCCTTGTTCTAAAAATGAAACACGGCTCCCACTTTAAATTCACCACAAGAACTTAATAGCTACAACAGATTGCACCAAGCAAAATAATTTGCATCATCTGTTCAGTTGGACTGTTTTTGTCACAACACGTGTGTTAAACTGGTACCTGTCCACTACTTTGCAAGTAGAGCACTAGCGGCTCAGTCTTGCTTACAGCCGCCCACATCTTGGTCCAACTCTTCCCCTTCTCCTGCACTTGGAGGTAGCCGCTCAGCAAGCAGGTTTCTCCCGTTAAAGACATCTGCCTCTAAAGAAATAAACAGCAACAACAGGAGTTAATGCATTGCTTTCTGAAGGAGGATTTCATATTGCACAACATGCAAGAGGGAGTTTTTTTAATTCAAATGTATCAAGGTAACGATTGGGGGATTTGAATTCGATGATCAAATGACCGAGCAGATCTTCTTCTGTTCACTATTACATAACAGCAATGTAGGACACAATGAGATTTGTACACAGGCAGGTGCTTAAGCTTATGTGCACCTTGTGCAGACCATGCATAGCCTACAGCTCCCCCGTGTGGTGGTTAATCTCACTGCATGTAAGTTTGCTTAATACACATTGAAACTTTTTTCATGAAAACACAAGATAGAATGAAGATGTCATATGAAACGGTAACTTTTTATGTAACTCGATATGTGCCCTCCTGTCTGTGCACGCACAGCAGGGTGCACATCTGACTCACACACAGAGGCAAAGACAAGTAAAGCTGCCAGACTGTTGTATCAGCAGAGACGGCTGGTCCTCTTTAGGCTCAGATCTCATTATCATATTAGTCATCCAAAGGGGATTAGCTGATCTTTCAATGTGAATATTTGCACATATAATGCATGTGTTTAATGAGAGTAATCGTGTCTGCAGTCACAGGCAGGCAGCTGTGCAGACACCACTCACTGGGCTGGCATTAATCAGTGGATACAGATACCCGTCTTGTGAGTGTTAAGTGCATGTTTTCACCTCAGGTGCAGCTTTTCGTCTCTGATCCCCACCACCCAGATTCTCCAGGCTGAGGCTGGCATCGAAACATTCAGGGCACACACGGCTTGTTTTGTTGTCCAAGGTCTTTGAACACTTTGCACAGATGGCCTGCAGAAGGACACACAGAGAAAAAAAAAAAAGACAGGCAGTTAATTGTCTGAGGTCATTTTCCACTTGTTCCCTCGAATTTCCCTCACTTGCTCTTGTACAACCCGGCAAACAGTGCTCAAATTAATCCCGCTCCATCTGTGCTCACCGCTCCGCAGGACTTGCAGTGATGTTTGCGCTTGGTGAAATTGAAGCTCTCATTGCAGCCTTTGCAAGTTTGTTTCTCTTTCTCCTTTTTCCTGGAACTCTTCTGAAAAGAAAACGAACAGGAGGTGTGTCAAGGTCTCCGGTCGGCTCGGTCTGAAGCACAAGCGAAGCAGCAGGAATGTCTGACAGCTTGTTTTGCTTCATCTTTTGTCTGAATGTCTTCCTTTTCTATCAACACACACATGCAGACACCCACATACAGAAACGCAAAAATATCCACACTCTTTCCAGTCAGGTTGTTTCTCTCAAAGTGTATAGAAAGGAACATTGAAACTAATATCTTCTTTCTACACAGGAGGCTGTCTGGCCCAGACAACAAGTTTAAAATGGTCTTTATTTTCAAGATATAAAGAGCAGGTGAATCCATGGCTATGACATAACCCAAACCTCATCATCAGTGTCTAGTATTAAATAGTAATGTACATTCGAAAGAGGTCAAATGAGTCGGTGCTTATATTTTGTTAGTCCTAATTAGTTCTTTTCTTATAGTGACTCATAAAAATCTACAAATCTCTCTGGCTTGCACTGACTGATGTAAGATGCTTTCTGATGAAACCGATAGGGGGGAGAAGTTGTGGGATCCATGCATCTGGTTAAATATCTCAGAGTTAATCAGATAAATTAGGAGAGAAAAATAAAATCCCAGACGGCATCAATCTATCAGAAGTGAAGATATATTTAGATTTAAGGGCAACATATCCTGCTGTCCATATTATGCAGATTTCAGAGACTTTCTAGTTTATTTCAGAAGGATTAACAATGACAAACCATATAATACAGAGATTACAACGGCTTGCCAGAGAGTTGAGGTTTAAAGGTTGAGGCCTGAGGTCTACACCTGTAATCCATAGAAAGCTTTTGGCATACTATGAAACCAAAATATGACAAAGCAGCTTCTATAATAAGCAAGAGTAGGGAAGCATTTAGCAATCAAAGTCACAGCAGTTGGTCTCTTAAATATTGTAAATGTCCCCAGTATCGCTTCTTAGTAATGTGTTTACATTATTCTACTGTGGATTTATAAATAATGTGGATCACAGACTCATTGACTTTCTGTAGTACCAGATAGCAGAGACAATAAGTCCTACGCCTGCATGGCGATATCTTACCCTTTCATGTAGCCTTTCACTGTCTGAGTCAATGGAAGTGTTGGCCCAGGGACCCTGAGGAGAAAAACAAACACTCATCAACGGCGGCTTCTTCCTGCAGTCATTCACCCCTACCACTAGGTGTCAGTCTAGCCCTTTTAATCCTTGCACTCTGGCTCGTGTCAAGCAACAGCTTGGCTCAGGTCCAGCTCCAGCAGCCCAAAGTGGGTCAAAGCAGATCTATAATGGTTCTGCATAAACTTTGACTTGGGCTTTCCCTATTAGGTCATGGAAGGGCTCTGGAAGAAGAGACTCGCCGACGCTGCGCGTGGAAATAAAGAGCTCCTTTCTGCGACTGTTTCGTCTGTATAATCCTAGCACATCCATAGATGGAGAGCTGTTCGCACAGACAAAGGCCAGACTATGACAAAGATGTTTGGTGTAGCAGCAGTCTCCCATGATTCATTGCATGGCGTGACCCGCCAAGTTTCTCGTTAATGGAGTGAGTGATTGGGGAGAGTAAGACTGACCGATGACTCGGGCGGATGGTCATCTTCACGGGAGAAGGAGCTGTTGAAAGCTTTATTGAATGTTTCGCTGTTTTGCTTGTGCCGTTCAATAGTGGCCTTGATCACCTAAGAGGCAGACAGGATTTAAGGAAGAAAGGAGGACGGATGAAGGGAAAAGAGAAAGAGAAATTATCAGCATGTGGATACAGCATGACGTAAAGGTGTTTGATCCTGCAGCACATGCCCTATAAAACTCACAGCTTCAAAAGAATCAGCTATTCTCTTTACTTTTCACGGCCCATCAGCCTTAAACGCTAATGTTACAGATTCGTGTTAATTTGATTTGCAGTAATGTGGACTGACACAAGCATAGGCCCACAGCATGTGATCATAGACCCAGCCTGTGTGATGGTCATATGTGTGTGGGTGTGCTACTGTGTGATCCTTGCCTGAATCCAGTCCTCCTTCTCTTCAGCTGTCCTACAGAGTAAAGAAATACATCATAAAATGATTTCAGTGTCCAAAAGTACCACAATGATATGCTTTAAACATATACACGTATGAAAAGATATAGTTTAAAGGCATTTTGAAACAAATTGTAATAATTAAATAAAATAATCATCATCATCCATGATTAAAAAATAACCACAAATTAGTCTTCTAAACTATACTGCCTCACAAAGCTAACTATAAATAAATGCTTGTTACTTTCTACTGCATTGTTAATATTTGAGTAAATAATAAAAAAATTTATCTTATGGCATCTTGATGAATAAACGAAAAGACAGATGAACTCTAAAGCACCATTAGGAACATTATCACAACATCTACACATAATCATATGATGATTATTATTTACCCATTTCTGTTTTTTGTGGCTAGAAATTCCACTTTAAAAATAAAGTGTGTTCCTTTCGGTGTTGAATGTATTTACCTGGCTTGCAACTCCAATGAACGCTGTTTACCAATGATGGCAAATGTGTGAGGAAGGTTTTGCTTCACATTCTCCTGTACCTGAGGTAATTGGGCACATGAAATGTGGGTTACACTTCGAAAAATAAATGAAAGGTCAACAATATATTTATATAAGAAGATAAAAAAGGTAACCATACCTCCATACCAGCAATGTCAATCCTCTCTCTGACGCTAAACTTCTGTCCCATCAGTCTGAGTTTAGGCACACAGTATAGCACCATATTGTTGAACTACAGAAAAAAAGAGATTTATTAGTTAATGAATCATAATAATGATGACAATATAAATATATCTATATATAGCGATATAAGTTTAAACACACACACACACTACTCACATAAAGTTAAGGATATCTGTCTTTTTGTAAGTCAGAATGAATCTAAAATGTACTATAACTTCTTTATGAACTTAATTTCACTGTCTTCATGTTTTTGACCACACATGTACAACTGTTCAGTATTCAAGTACTGAATGTACAACATGCTGTTTTCCACAAGGTGAAGGATTGTGAAAAAAATCCCATTAGGAACCCTGAAACTTTCACAAACTTTTCCGGTTCAGTAACAGCTTGTATTGAAACAGTCATGTTATCACACTGTTGACATTCAGGCATCATCAGACCAAGATGCCACCTAACACATGACTTGAGACGTTGTTATTTGATATTTGTGCTACACCAGCTGTTCTCAGCGTTTCTTTCAATGAATTACGTGAAGTGGAGGAATTACCAGTGCATTATTCTACCGAAATGCTCTACATTCATGACAGAACATCAACATTTTATGTATTCTGTAATTTTCATTTGAAAGCTGTATATCTTGAACTTTTTGTTAAAAATCCCTAACGACTGTTCTTTTTTCGCTGTTTTCTCACCAAGTATAGGTATCGATCTTGTGCTGTTCCATTTTTGGCTGACATCTTCTTGATATGCCCTTCTTTAATGAGCTCATTGGCCGGGTTAACTATGTCTTCCTCCCCACCAAGCCTCTCGTAAACTTCCAACAGCTTGTGCATTTTCTCCTGAAAGAAAATTAAACGAGGATGATGAGGACTCAAGGTTTCTTACACCTTTTATTATTCATTCAGACACATTTTACTGTTTAAGTTTAATATAAAAATGTGAAAGCAATGGCCCGACAGATGAAAAAGACGAAGATGATGGTTGTTAAAGAGACACAGTCAGGCTTCTGCATGTCATGACACTCAAGGCAGGAAACAGTAACTTCCTGTCTGTGTTAATGTAAGGCTGCTGACTGGGACACAACATCAGTGAGTCTGTGATTGGGTAATGCATTGCTGGTTCTTAAAAGGTTCAGCAGACAGGACTGGAGTGTAAAAACCAGAGTGTGTACAAAAGAAAAGGAGATTACAACAAATGAAAAATAGAGAAGTTTACCATTTTCCTTATGGCTGCATTTGAGTGGTTGGCTGCAGTAGAGATCAACTCCAATGCCTCTGTTAAACATGAATACAGATATCATGTGAGCAAAAAGTCCAGAGTTAACAAAAACAATGTTACCTTACTGATAAGATTATCTCAAATTCACCCAGCAAAGTGATATCCAACCATTTTTTATACACACACACACACACACACACACACACACACACACACACACACACACACACGAGTGTAGCTATACACTTTTTGTCAACTAATGGCCACGAGTGGTTGAATAATTATGTTACACAGATTCAACAAGGTCAAAAGCTAATTATGCAAAATCTAAATAAGAACTGTTGTGTGCATGAAACTGCTCTCCAGCCAATGGGGAGTCAAGCCCAGATGCCTGTGAGCACCTGAGTCAGCTGTGTAAATCATAACCTACATAAACAGAAGAGACACGCAGGCGGGGGAAGTGAGGTCAAAGCAACTGGGATGGATTGCATTTCATCAGGAGAGGACGAGAAAAATCCCTTCGATACTCTAAACAGCGCAGAGTGTTAAATCTAATGCTCGGGTAAGTGGACACAAGGATGTAGGAGGACGTCACATCATGGGAAATGTATGATGTGTCTCTACCAGGCTGCACAATGTGCTCACGTGCTTTGTTTTTAAGTAAAAATAATATTCTGAAAACTGTGCAACAGGAATGTTATCTTCACACAGAACTCCTGATGCCGTTTTCTGTTTTTGTAAACTGAAAACATAAATTACATTTTTGTGTTGTTTACAAATGATTTTCCTGTCATTAGCTGGAAAAAACTGCTTTGAATGGTCACATAAGCCATGATGCATCCTCCTAACAGTATTTCCGCTGATGTTTGTCACTGGGAGGAGACACTAGGGTGTTCAAGTAAAATGAAGCTATTGTGAAATGCAAGAAATTCAGTTTCTGGAAAGTAATTCTGATGCAATCCTAACCTACGACTTGAGTTGTTTGGATGCGTAATAATTTTGAATAAGATATGAGTGACCACTCAATTCAACACAATAAGAAAGAACTTAAATTTTTGTCTCTGAGGAGAATTAGTGGGACACAGCATAGTTATCAAGTGTCACAGTGTGCAATGAGGGGGAACTGATGGCTCCTTCTGACACCGACTCTTCTTTCAAGCGTTTCAAATGATGTCTAAATGTTTCACAGCTTCTGGCTGAAAGGCAGACATCAATATTTAATATTCACTGACTTGGAGATTTGGTCGCAAATCACACCGCCTGCTGATGTGTCCTTGAATTTCTCCCAGTACACACCTTGTTTTCAGCCTTATCAGTTATTAAATAAAGAAGTGCGAGCGTATGGACGTGTTGCCGTCAACAAAAGTAAGTTCTAATGTCTCACTTTCAGCATCTTTTCTGTCGAGAGCATCATCAGGCAACTTCTTCAGGTAGTCCTTGAGCAGCAGCTCGTAACGAGGAATCCTTTGAACCGGCTCCAGCATGTGGTGCTGCAATGTCAGGTTCCCACACACATCTTGTTTCTGTCAATTATCAGAGATATAAAACAAGATTTGAAATCATTCATAAAAAAACCAACAAAAAATGTACATAACTTCACTTTGGTTAAACTGTAGAAAAAAAGGACAGAAAAATACATGGATACAAACCTGTATGTTCTGGACAACACTTTTGAACTGCGAGGATCTCTGTGTCCAGGTGTTGACCAAGTCCATAGCTCGGTCAAAGTTCTTCACGTATTCTCCATACATCTTCATGAACGGAGCCAATTTCTGAAGGATGTCTCCAATGCGGGGGTTTGAGTTCCTACAGTAGAGATAGGAATACCACTGAGCTGATCACAAAAATGCAACAGACTGGCGACATATCCATCACCTAACAAGGTTAGAGCTCTACTGGGACAGGCTCCAGCATCCTGCATCAGACTAAGCAGGTATCGATAATAAATGGATGGTGTGTTACTCTGAGTTAATGCTTTGGAGGAAAATCCACAAACCCTGCAAAAAGATTAGTTCTAACCATAAAGGATTAAGCTGGGAGTTAGTGCTGATCTGCCTGATTCATTTTCCCAATTTCACCAGAGACTTCTAAGATAAAATTTCTGTGTTACAGCTACCAAAGGCCATATAACCACACAATACACTGATGTCATTCGCGAGCAGCCAGAAACAAACAAAGGTTTTTAAAAAATGAGACCCATTTCAAGAACATTATTGGCCCACTGCACAAGTTAATCCCTCAAACTTTCTCTCTGAGGTACACTTTTCTGATGTGATGCGAGGAAGACACTTGGATGCATGCTGCTGTTTTTTAACCCGAGCCAATGAATTTTAAAGAGCTCTAGCAAATAATTAGTGGGGGACCGTTTTGTGACAGGGGATTTCCTTAACACAGCCTTCTAGAGGAGTCGTTATCTACTAAGGGTGGCTGATGTTGGCACAATATCATACACTGGAGAAATGGTTCCTGCTTACTGTGGAAAAAAAAAGACAGCCCTCAAACTGCAACCCTGAAATGAACAAATGGACACAACCTAGCAACAGGAAACCCTGATAATATTGCCCCCTGCTGCCACCCAGCTGCCTTTAGTATAACAACAGGAATGAACAGCTTAACTGGTAGCAACAGAACAATACCTTCAGACTAATTTTTCAGGAAGCCCATTTAAATCTGTTCTTCTCACCATTCTCCAGTAATCCGTGTCTTCAGCTCAGGGAGCAGGAATTTATCGTGGAAGCAGTATATGGAGGAAATGTTGGAGAAGATCCCTGTAATGACGTCCGGAGGGATTCCAGCCTCCGTGAGCTTAGTGCAAAATACCTGCAGGGAAAAACTCATGTTAATAAAAAACAGAGCTGGCTCCCATCATGGCAGAACACAGATAACTTTCTATATGGTTTGTTTATGAAAGCGAACGTGTGGACTTCTCCAGTTTAGATTTTTTAGTTGTAAGGGGTCACAAGATCAAGTATGTAAGTATAAATATTCTGTTAAACTAAATATAAACTGATACATCTTATTAGTTTGACTGCAGATTGTCAATAATGTGACAAAGACATCTCTTTCACATACTTTTGCATGATTGCCATTCTTTGTGAACGCTACAGCTGGATCTAAAGTGCCGTATTCAACCAGATGTGTTGGTTATTATGTGGGTTGAAAAAGTAAGTCACATGAAAAAAAAGAAATAGTCCCATCTAGGATATCAGAACAAGGAAATTTGCACAAATCTGTTTGGCTTTAGATTGCAAATTGACTACTAGCAGTACAGCCACATTATAAACTTACTCAAGAGTGAAAAATGAACTCTGATAAGGTCGAAAACTGATCTCATTCAAGTTAAATAGAAAAAAAAACATAAGGGTTTGCACACTGACCATATTAGCTAATGTTAGAAAAATAAACTGTATGATGTATTTAGCACACACAACCCCGTGTTGAATTATGCTCACAGAGGATGACACTGTTGTGTACAGGACTCATCTTTATCTGACAACATATACAGAAAGGCTGTTGAACAGAATATTACTGCAACCTTTATTACTTTTTGTGCACTGCATTGCCATCTTGGATTTCAATAACTAGTTGGGAGTTTAATGAGATATATTCTAATAAAAAGTCCAGAACAACTGGAGCTCTTGGGTTCAGATTTATAAGAAACATAGCCTTATGAACAACAGTTGTGGAACCTGAAAGAAATAAAAAAGGTAAACAGAAATGCTCTAATGGACCATGCATAGCCTTACAAGGATACATCTAGCAACCATGACATCATTTTAGGTTTGTGGACAGCGCTGAGTGAGAAATCTTAAGCCTTAACAAAGTTATGTTTGGTTATAAAGTAATTTTACCCTGTAATGGTGCAAAGGAGGAAGCAATAACCTGTCTGGACTCTGGACTGTATATGCTGCATCACAGGAAATGAAGGATCTACTGTATTAAACCAGGGAGTAAATTCAGAATATGTTGGCTACAGTGTAATTGGTTTTAAATCCCACAATATTACGGAAATGCCACACGCATCGAACCAATTCATGGAATGATGGAGTGATAATTAGTAATATTAGGACTTAACTTCCTGAATAGGCATTATGACAAATTTAGGTACCTAGCAAAGATTCAGCTTTGTGATGTGTGAGTGGTTTTACTTCCAGAGATAAAATGAATAATTGCCTTTGACAGTGTTTATCTCCTAAACTTTCACAACCACAGCTTGGCTCTACTGGAACCATCGAAATAATTATGCAAGCATTGAGACGAAAACAGGAAGTTACCTATGAAGATCCTCTGCCCTCAGCAGCAAAGAAACCTACAGATGCTCTGTGATAGGGCAGCTGTTGTTCTGCTCTACCACATAAACCCAGCAAAGAGGAAGAAGACTCAACTACTGGCAGAGCATTCTCATCACAAACACAAGTGAACTTTAATACGCTGTCGGTGAAAAACCCGGTGAAGCATGAGGAACATGTTACCTACACTGCTGATCTATTGTTAATACTCTCAATTTAATGGACGGTATCGATTCAACATGGGACTAAATCTGTTGCTATGAAAAGCATCATTAAGCCCAAACTGTTGATCAATAAAAGCTTTCTAATTATAAGCCCAACTCAAAGTCATAAACACACATCTTTAATTCCCACACATAAAGATTTCAGACACTCACACACAAACATAAAAATATCCGCCTCTTACCAGAAACAAGTGCATACTCAGGTTTGTAGTGACAAAGCAGATTTTTTGCTGAATGTGTAGAAAAAACAACTCATACAAACCCAAAATGGCTCACTCACACGTGCTCACACTGCCTGTGGTAATCCAGCCAGAAAAGGGCTGTGGTGAAACTGAGAACTGATTCTAATTCAGCCCAGCCTTAGTCTGACTTTACCACTGGTACAGCTGGGTGAAGCAAACTTCAACTAGACGCGCCATCATGGTCACTGGTTATGAGATGCAAGCTGAGCGTTACCTGGTCCAGGAGGTTGAGTCTTTTCACGTAGGCCTCTTCAGTTTGGAGAAGCTCTTTGGCGATGTTGAGGAGCTTCTGAGCTTCTGAGCACTGAGGGGAACCGACAAAAGGAAAATATAATTTCTGGAGCCAAAATAAACAACCGGACTATTATATTACATATAACAGGAAATGTTTAAAAAAAGGAATTGTAAATCATCCTTTAACAAATTATATAATTGAACGGAATTGTTGTGATTAATCTATCTAAGAAAACTAAAAGTCAGAGTCTGCAATCATACAATTCAAGAATTATCATTCCCCACTTTGATACAGAACATATGCTGCACAAAACTGCGCCCCCTGCCTGCAGCTGTTTGTCTGTAGGCATGCAACCTAAAAATGTTCTAATTATGACACTGACGTGAGTATGGACTGTTAACATTACTGCTATGAATTTGACAGCAAAGCCAAACACCAAAGCACAAAAATTTGGGCTGCAAATTTATCAGATTTACAGCAAAATGAACTAAGACAGGCCACTCCTAAACTAAGATTAAATGCTGTATACAAACTAAAATAAAAATGGAATTAAATAATTCTAAATTCATATTTGATCAAATCTAATTACTGTGACAACCCTACATATATTTCCCAAGATCATATTCATTTATTTCACTATTGCAAGGTGAGAGCTGAGATGTGTCCATCAGCAATTTAATGCCACTCAGAAGGTTAGATTATGCAGCCATTATGCATTTTTCTGTTACTATGCTGTCCCTGCATCCCCAAAATAAAAAATCTCTTGTATATTATCTCTTATTCTTATTGTTGGACACATCTTAATGATTACGAAGATAAGTTTTGTTCTTCTATGAATTAGAAATTTTACTGTGCCAACATTTAGTTTTAAATCCAAAACAAACAGTAAAATATAACTTGAAACTCAAAAAGTTCCTAGATCAAAGCTGTGCAGAAGGAATAAGAAACATATTGGGGCTAAAATTGTGTTCTTTTCTTTGTGAAGAATCTCTACTTCTAGTTCTTAAACTTTAAGACACAATCAATTTAACATTACATCCCTACATATTCACATAACAAGCAGAGTGGTTAGAAGTTGTGCAGAGGCTTAAAATATTATAAACAAGCAAAAACAAGATGTCTTTGTCACTGTTTTACTTCTATTATCCTGCCCAATTAAGAAAAACATCAAAATGTGATGTGAAAAATGAACAATTAATAATAAGCTTGAGCATTATTCTCATACGTCTCTCAGCACCCAAAAAACCCTCAAAATTGAGGAAAACACTGCAGTGAATATTATAGTGTGGGGAAATTAGTAGATATAATTGTAGGAATTCTAAACCTATTAGAGATCGGTCTTACAAACAAGTTTAGAGGGGATTTTCCACTCAAGTAAACCTTCTAAATGTCTAAGCCATTAGCTGAATCGACGGCCAGCAGCATCAGCGGCAGATTACTGTAAACCGATGTCAACAGTGGTTCATTTCAGTTACAGCTTAATTCAGCCACAACCAATGAAACATGTTAATAGCTGCTGCGGTGAAACTGACGACGTTAGTCTTGCTTCTATTATTATTACTGGTTGGAGTCATCCAAACATTAAAAATGACGTTCCTGTTCTGCACCACTACTGACAGCTCAAACACCAACGTTACAGCCTAATGCAACAATGTGACTTTTTTGAAAAGGAAGTTGTTTTCATGCAATGTAAACAAAACAGAGGACAAACAAGATTTTTTGTAATTACATCGCCTATTCCAACACTGCAGAAATAACAGGGTTGACCTCCCTGCACATTATGCACTAAGAAAATGAAACATTTCCACCCATCATAATGCTAACAAAAGAGAAACTCTGACTATTTATTGTTTGTAATGTAAATTTCACACAGCAGCCCACTGAACGCGTTTTCAGCTGTCCTCTTGCAGTGCACATCACTAAAAAACCCACATCCTCTCTGACAAAGCTGCAATTACACAGCCATCAACATGTCAGCTGCAGACACACACACACACACACAGACGCGCAGAAAGACCAGCGAACACAAACACACACGTTCAACAACACACCCTTACTCTGAGCAGCAGAGCTGGGATCAGGAAGCGCTGAAGAGCAGAGATACTTTTCCCCAAAAACACCGTGGGTGTGGACAGACAGTTGCATTCATGTGACATTTGCAGAAGATTGTGATGTGCAAATGTCACATGGTGTGAGAAAAAATATATGCTAATTACTGGTTAGTAATAGTAGTATCTAATATTTTGCACAAGCCAGAGTGGCATCTCATTGGAGAGTCTTCCTACTGACCAGAGCTGCAGCACAGCCTGTGTTGTTCAAGGTAAAAGCAAAATCTGAGGCACAAGTGTTGTTTACAATCAATAGCCAACCTGAAATCTTAGCTCAGCCGTGGGAAGACTTCTGTCTGTGGACTCTCAACCAGCACCAGCTCCGGTTACAGCTTCTGGGCAGGTATTCATCATTTTATGTATGGGAAGAGCTGCTTTTAGCTACCAGTGAGCCACTTGTGAGCAGCAAACTGAGGCTATAATGGTGTCTAATGTTTCATACTCAAGTATTCTTTGAAACGGCTCACCAAAGCTGAGATAATAATAGACACAAGCTACTTTTTCCATTACATGAGAGGCAGCTTTTCAACTTGTAAGATTAAAAAAAAAATTCCTGAAGTTCAGCGCACGACATGGAAATTAAACCGAGCCAGACGTTAAAATGATGGGTTTCCAGGTTTATGGACATGACTGGATGAGGGTAAGTACTTACTTTGTGTGCCTCTGAGTTTGTATCTGTCAGATAACCAGTTTGTGTGTCTGTCAGAGAGTGTATCTCCCCACTGCTTCCCTCATCTAAGTCACTGTCCTCATCCTGCGTGGAGTCTCGCTTGTTGTCCAGGGTAACGCAGTAAGATACGCTCTCCGTTTCAGTCACGCTGTCGTAATGATCCTCCTCGTCGATGGCGTCGTTGGGGAACACCTCCCCCTCCACGGCGCACGACGGGCTATCGATTCCGCTGTCCCGGTTGGGAATCTTCCCGTTCTGTTCTGAAGAGTCCGGATTGTCCAGGAGTTTATGGGAAGAACCGTCATCCTGCTTCACGTCATCGAGGCAGCCAACCCTGTGTGGGATGTCGTCCTCCATGTCCAGCGTACCGTCGTCCGAGCCGTCGATGTGCATGGAAGCCAGACGGGAGAGTTCAGGTACGTCGTCGGTTTGGTCAGAGGTGCCCAGTGCAAGTTTGTCCACAGGAGAGGAGTCCCCTGCAACCTCGGATGTGGCGTCCGGGTCGCAAGGGGGAGGGATGTCAGATGCTGTGTCCATCGTCAGGCACAGGTGCAGCTGTGAGCGCGGAAGCACCCCCAGGATGGGGACCCTGGGGAACCAAAATGGGTACAGTAGATCAGAACCTCATAAAGATCTGATGCCTTAAACAGCAAAGAAAAAAACTTAAAGGATACGTTTTCAAAATTATCTAAAAACCAGCTCACACATGAAAATATATCAGTTAACATTATGAAAGAAATGATAAAACATGACAAATTAACCAAACATGATTGAATAATTTCTCTGTTTTTACACCTTACCTTGAATTATTAAACCTCTCAATGAGCAGTCCGACCTTCTGGGCCTCTCGCTGTGGCTGCGTTCCCAGACCAGGAGCGGTTAGACAATGCTTTGGTTTAGGTGGAGGAGGGGGTGCTGGTAGAGGTCTTGACGGTGGAGGTGGGATCCTCTTAGGTTTCTTGTCTTGCCCGAGGGCGAGCAGGTGCGGAGGTTTAGGGGGCACTACAGATGCAAAAAGTCAAAGAAAAGGCAGGAAGAGCAGAACAAGACAGATGCGTGAGGCGGCTGATATATATTTATATAGCCTACATATATAAAAAAAATAAATAAATCAGGTAACATGAATAAATCCAAGAGAGAAAACCTCCATCGCAGAGCCCGTGTAAACCCTCGCAAAACGTCAATACAAAAGTTTAGATAGAGAAAAATTTGAAACTTGTAGCTGCAGAGGACAGAAAGAACGACTGCAAGCTTCAGCTATCTACCAACTTCCTTATTGCAGAACAGGATGTTGTGACCAGAGTATACGCAAGTCACCGCACTTTCAGACACATGCCTGAAAAAAAAGAAAAAGGAAAAAAAAAACCCAAAAAAACAAACACCAACAGTATTGTCTTTAAATTAGCGCCGCACTCATGTTCGTTTGCACACTACAGACCCAAAGGCTTACGGTCAAGCGCCGTGCATTTACATGTGTTCAATTTTAGGAAATGTATTTGTTTGAAAGCAGGAAATGTGGTGGCATGGCACCGTTGTTAATTTGAGCACTTCCTCTCTGTCTACGTTTGTCACAGTCTGATAACACATGAGACATAGAGAAGAGTTTTCTTTGCACACATAATGACATGTCACAGGAAGTTGCAAATGACAGGTCTATCAAAGTGCCTCCTGAGAGTGAAAATGATGTTTTAGTTTCCAAAAGGTAAGCTGTCATTTTCATACTGTGCAAGTCTTGTATAATCTAATGTATTCATATGCTGTACTTATGCTTAGAAATGTGGGTAAATAACAGTTATTAGGATTTTACTGAATAACTGATGACTTATAATTCAGATGTCCATAAAAAATACTTTATAAGACAAAATTGTCATTATAAATAAAAATTTAGCACATTTGCTGTCACAGATTTTTTACAAATAAGAGATACAACATGCAGAGTATAAAAGTGATCATCAAAATAGAACCAGGATTTTGACCAGCAGAACCAACACGGAATTCCAAAAAAAAGCGCTCCCTTCAGGACTTTTTCTTTTTCTTCCCCCTGCCAGCATTCATAGCAAGAACTCCCACTGGTTGAGCTATAAGTGGAATACAGATGTTGCTGTGTGGATGTTCATCCTGCCAGTCGGGAGGACTGCGTGTCTCACATGCACTACCAGGATTAAAACTAAAGCTGAAGACAACAACAAAACTATCTGCTTTAAAAGCCTTTAACAGTTCTGGTGGTTCATTTTCAGAAACATATTTCTTACTAATTGATTTTATTTTTATCTTCATTTATATTGTTTTTTTTACATCTTTCTAACACTTTTGCTCAGTGTTCATTTCCATTCATTTGTTTCTCAGTAAAGTTTATTCTACGAAATCTAATAAACCTGATCATAAACGTCATTATTCACCTGGATCAACTTTTAAAACAGATACATTACAGACCAGGGTCCTTCAACTCCTGACTTACTTTCCACAGACAAACCCAATTCAAATCAAGCAGATTTCGGCAAAGAAATCTTTTAATGAGCCATTAATTTGGGGCAGGCGAGTGTGAGCTGGGAAACTCAAAAAGCTGCAGGGCAGCGGTCGGTGGAGTGAGTGTGAGTGATGAATTTGGTTGAGACATTTTCTCCTTGGGAATAAAATAAAACTACAGATAGGGAATACATCTGCACTAATAAAATACAAGAGAGAAGAGGTATGAACACAGATGCCTTCATATCGCACTTGATGATCTTATTCCCATAGAATTCATGAGGAATGACAATAATGATCACATGTTAATTACTGGTTTAGATCATTTTTCAACACCATGCAGCTCTAGCTGTTCGTAATAGGTCGTATGATTCACTCATGAGTTACTAAAAAGGAAATACTTTTAAGATATTAATGTCGTATATCTTTGTATTCTTAGCCGTTCTGCTTGGTATTTAACTGAACAGCATGCTAAAAATAATAATTATCTCCAGCCAATAACTCTTTAGGATAAAGACACCAGACTGTGCTGACTACCATTATCATCAGACATTACCACTGGGGCTATCTTAAATTCTTAAAGCCACTCTGGAAGTTTGCGGGGGACCAGCACTTTCCTACAACACATCCCTCATTTAATTTACCACCTAATGCCTGAATTAAAATCATAATTTTCATCAAAACTATATTAGTAATAAGACTTTTAAATATATTTGGGCCACGTCTGAGGCATAAGAATGTCCTAGAATGCTTCTCGGTAACTCTGAGCATAGCAAATGTTTGTTCAAATTTAGCATCCCTTCATACAAAGCCTAAACACAAACCCTTGGGAATGACCGGCCTCCTTTACAGCAGAGGTGGCCTACAAAGCAGAATGAGTGGCAGAGTGAGGCCAGACAGCTGGCACGTTCCACCTTCCAGAGAGGTGTTTGTCAGGGCAGAATCAGTGACAGCCGGATAGCCGGGGTCTGATCCCGCTGCACCTTTCAGTTACCCCGACAGCGCTGATGTCAGAAGGGCCATTCTGTGTCACAGGACTTTACCTTGAGGTTTCTGCGTGATCGGCGGTCTGGGTGAGGTGGAGGGCTGGGGCCGCGGTTTGATGGGCGGCTTTTCGTGACATGGTCTGGGGACGGGATCTTTCTTTACCAGTCGAGGAGAACGCAGGTAGTCCGCTGAGCTGCACGGGTACTGCACAGAAGAGGCCGGCAGCTCTGCAGAGAAAACACAAACACAGACGATATTAGTTATTAACTACTCTACAGAGATGAATACAAAAACTCATCTGCGTCAGTGAACAATCCTGTTACAAGAATGCTGTGGCAAGCAGTGATAGTACTGGCATTGAATGACCTTGAACGCAGTGTTTTAAGGGTGTCGCCCTCAAACAGAAAGCGGAGAGACTAGAGGGATGAAGAGAGGCTCTGCAGCATCAGTCCTGCAGAGAGCTGCAGGATGCATATTGCTTTCTCTCACACTCTGAGCTGCATCTACCAAGATACATCCGATCTGCTCTGAACACTGTAAATAGATTGTGGGAGATGCGTGAGAGAGAAAGAGAGGGAGTGAGAGAGATGCATTAATAACTGTGTCCTTTTTGAGAACCCAGTTTTTCTGAGCCGGTTGTCACTCTGCATCACACTCTAATGTGCAAAGCTTTTCAAACATCGTTTTTCATGCCAAACGATTATCTTTTAATAAGAAAAAAACAATAATTTTGCAGAATCAAATGAACTGCCCAAGAATAAAGAACTGGCCCGGTGTGTTTATGCAGAAGTGCTAACACACTCAGAAAGGACTGACAAAATAGTGTGCTGCAGCCTTTATATTTTGCCCAAATGTGGGTCCTTTTTTTGATTTTGTTGTGAATACTGTATGTTGAGGGTCACCACCAAAACCTTGAAAATGGGGATAATTCCTCTCAACATGAATGTTTTTTCTCCCCTCCTTGCCAGTTTGTTTGAAGCAGAATGG
>JAVQJG010188000.1:0-21464 GCA_036024015.1 Craterocephalus amniculus | reverse complement strand
CTGTTCCCTGCAGCTCCTGGTGGACCTGTATCTCCCTGTAATACCCCCCCCCCACACACACACACACACACAAACACACACACATGCATGTCTGATTAGATATCAGGCAAGTAGCCAGTAGAAGAAAGAAGGCCCTCATGCTGTCATAAATCACACCAACCAGCACGTCACGCTAAGTAAGAGCATTTATCTTTTATGAGCCATAATACACTCAGCACTATGAGGTTTCCTCTGTTATTTATTAGCAAATTAGAGGTCAGGATGAGACCCAGGAGATAACATATTCAGGCAGGGCTGAGAGAGTCAATGGGCTTTATCTAACAGCATTAATGATGAAGGAAGGTGATTATGATCCTGACAATATGATGAAAAGCACTCACCTTGGCACCCTCCTTTCCAGCAGATCCTGGTAAACCATGCTCACCTGGTGGTCCTGGTGAACCTGGATGGCCTCTATCTCCAGTCGGCCCTGTCTCACCAGATTTTCCCTGATCATAAGCATAGCGGGCAGCACATGCTGTGTAACAGCTTTCAACAACCTTTTTCTTTAGAGTAAACTAAATGTCCTTCAGCTGGTCCTCTTACCTGTGGTCCAACAACCCCTGGAGGCCCAGGAGGTCCATTCTTGCCTTGGAATCCCTGAAGAAAAAGACAAGAGACTTTAGTGACCCTCAGTTAAGACGTGAACCAGCAGCACAGTATCCTCTTAGGAGTCAAAGCGCTGCAGAAATGGCAGAATGCTTTATTAGATTTAGCATGAACCTCTCAAAAGGTTCTGTGATTCAGTCCTGAAACATTGCCTTAATAGCTGCCGTGTTAACTCCCAACATCATCCTCTTAAACTGTACAGTTATAGTGTGCAGTCTAAGTGGAAAATTCTGTAGCGATTTCTTAGATGAAAAGTGACTCACTGGTTCTCCTCTCTGACCTGGATGGCCTGGTAATCCATCCTTTCCAGGAGAACCCTAAAAAAAGAAGCTCTTTTTTTCTTATTATGCCTGAACTTTACTAAAGGTGAAAATAAAATGTAGAGTGAGGTAAACTGAGTAGCAGCAAATCACAGGACAAACATTTAACCCACTCACATTGGGCCCTTTGGGTCCTGGCTCTCCATTCCTCCCCTGTGGTCCTTGAGGACCCTAGAAAGAGGAAAGACAGATGATACAACAGAATGTTTACAGGGCTTCACGCATAGATTTTATTCCTTTGCTGCAAGAATTATACCTAAAATGTACCTATAATATACCTATATACCTATATAATACCTGAATGTAAAGATTACCTGCTCTCCAGGAGAACCAGGAGGACCTTCCTGTCCAGCAGAACCCTGTCAGATGGAAATAAAACCCAGCTTAAACATTTTCAGCTTTTTGCCTGCCAACAAAGTTTTAGCTCGCCCAAATTGTTCTTTGAAGGTGAGACCATTAACTGCCAAACAGTGGCTTCTCGCCGCACCAGATGATATGACATTGAGAAGTAAACACCAACATCCACTTCCAACTTGCTTGAGTCATTTATCCATGTTTTATAAGACAGCCAGATGTGTGTTTATGCGTGTGTAACTGTATGTGCATATGTCTTTGTTTATGCCACTAAGCTCACCTTTTCTCCAGGTTTTCCTGTAGGCCCTCTTGCTCCTCTCCCCCCGCGGGGTCCCTAGTGGAACGCAAACATCTGTCTCATTAGCACATGAATAAGTAATCTGAAGGTAGGAGATAGATACCTGCTGATATGAAAACATGGCAGATATCTGACTGTGGGAGTCATGTGTAAACTGTTGGTAACTAATTAAAAACAGCATTATTTTACACACAGACAGAAAATAATTAGTAAACAGGACAGTACTCACATTAGAACCTCTTTGGCCCCCAGGACCTGGCTGACCAGCTGGACCCTGCATTGTAAAGGTTCACGATTACTTATCATTCATTTACTTTATTCTACATGATAATATTTACTTATGTATGAAAAAGAAGTCGCAACATGATGTGGACTAAAATGTCAGCACAGTCCTCACCCTTCGTCCCTTCTCTCCTGAGACCCCCGCCCCACCAGGGAAGCCGAGTGATCCCTGCAGACACAAGTGGAAGTTAATCAGCTTCAGCCCTCCATTTATCACACATCACCCCCAACGTCTCATTAACTTATAATTAACCACTGTATCAGATTAAAGCAAATCTAATCCATGAGCCCAACACAGCCTTAAATACACCATTCATCAACATGTAATGTATTGATGTCACTAATGAACTATAAATAAAATAGCCTTTTTTAATGTGCCATTTATCATCCTTTATTTTTAATCAGGCAGGAAGCAGTCTGGCCAAAGACACGCATCTTTTGTTCAAAACTCTGATAAAGGGACCTGAGGAGTATAAAAGCCCATCAGTGCTGAGTCACCTTAGGACCTTGTCTTCCTGGGTATCCCGGCAAACCAGGCACGCCAAGTTTACCCTGCAGAGTGTAGGAAGAAATAAATAAAAAAAATATTAAAAAGGAAACCACGTACGAATTCGTTTAATTTCTTTTTAATATATATTTCCCCTGAGGAGATGTATAAAGTATTTTTCATTTTCATTCATTTACATTTTCACGACATAAAGTATTGCACACCCGGCATGTGCCAGTACAAGTAAATCTCTGCACATAGTGACAAAGATTAAATGCCTAAATAAGTGCATTGGTCCTGTGGCGGTACATATCCAACTAGATGTAATGAATGTGGAGAATGTATATCCAAATGTTCAGTGATATACCCACTTCATAAAAGTATTTTGTTACATCCCAGAATCTATATTAAAAAAAATGAACAATTCATCATTATAATGTAATTAGCTAGCTTGCCCAGCCTGATCAACCATCCTATCCCCCTTTTTTTTCTCTTTTTTTTCTCCACATACCTTCTCCCCAGCAATTCCAATAGCTCCTGGATCACCTACGGGTCCTGTTTGACCCTTTAGCCCCTCCGGCCCATCCTCTCCATGAGGACCAGGAACTCCGTTATCACCCTGAAGCGAAAAATGAGAGACAAGTGGAGGTGTCAGTTTTATTTCCTATAACAAAAAACAGAAAAACTGAGAGCAAATGATGGCAAGGGTTGTACTTAAATGGAGTTCTCACCCTGTCTCCTTTGATGCCCATTTCACCTTTAAGCCCAGGGAAGCCATCTTCTCCCTGGAAAGCAAAGAGAAGAGGCGTCTTTTTGACTGATTTTAAATTGCATCATTACATTGTAAACTGTTATACATCTTTCAAATGATGAACCTCATTTAGACAGCAAGCCACAACAAAAATGTTTTTTATTTTCTTCTCTTACCTTCTCTCCTTTGCTTCCTTTTAGACCTCTAACTCCATCTGCTCCCTGATGATAAAGATAAAGAAAGAATCAGCAGGACTCACAAACAAATTGTCAAGAAGACTGCATCTTAAATTCTTAAATTCACCTGCCCTCCTTAAATAAATAAACATATCTTAAAACACTGAAAGCATCAGTGAAAATGAATCCACTTCCTCCATCAACATATTATCAAGCTGTAAATGACCTTAACATTCATTTCATGCTTATGAATGACAGGAAGGTTGTTTTTTCCTTGAAGAACGTTTAGAAAAAATACACCATAAAATGCCATAAAATCAAACACCAAACAGAGGGCAATTCATATTTTCAAAGTACGCTCTGTCAAAATGAACTTCAACACTCCTACATATACAATTATCCTCTGTCTGACACCACATTTCTCCTCTGTGTCAAATGTTCCTCACTCAGTTGTTAGTAGTCCCCCTGAGAACTGGGGTGCTTTCTGTCCACCTGTCACCTGCCAGTTATAGACTCAAACAACTTGTCCGTCAAGAAGGAAGTGGGCAAGGGAATAACTATATCAAAAGACATTACAAGAGAGATCATGATGCATTTATGTCCAACCTTGACTCCACGAGCGCCTGGGTACCCAATAGGTCCCTGTGCACCTGTTAAACCCTACATGAAAAAATAAAAAAAGATGCAAAGTTTTTTTTAGTATGCAGCAACTAGAAGAAAAAGAAATGTGGTTTTATTGCAAAGTTTGAATAAGTAATGAGCTCAGTCGCATCTTTTATGTCCTTTTCTTTATGGATGGCGAAAAAGCAAATGACTGATGAGCACATGGCTCCAGCTCTAATGGACTAATACTACAATAAAGATGGTGACATTATTAGAACACAGTGATCATAATGCCAGGTCATATTGTGACTAAACGCACGATTACAGCAAACTGGAACTGAGCAAAAAAAAACAACAACATGATTTTGATGTTTTAATATCTTGCTATCACATTACAGCAGATCAGCCTCAGACAAGCGGTTACCCACTTGGATGCCTTTTTCTCCTGGGGGGCCTTCTCTTCCTGGGTGACCCTGCAGCATGGGAAAAAAATGAGACTGTACAGGCACTGCTACTAATAGATCATTTTTGTCATGTTTTAATAGAATTTGCTGAATGCAACCAACAAATGAGAGAGAGAAGGCAAAATGAAGAATCATTGTGTCAAAAAGCTTTGCAGAACGAGTAACGATATGTGAAACTCATACAAATGTGCTTGACTGCAATCTAAAATTAATTCCTTAAGATGAGAAAAGCCTCCACGTAAGATGATTTGTAGTCCGCGTTCGAAACGTCCTGCTGCTTTAGATCAGCTCTGTAAATGCTGCCTGTGTTCTAACATTGGAAAATCACAGAAAATGGAAGTTGGCAAATCCCCATTCCCTTGGTTACAAGATTGGCCTCTGGGCAGTATGTGTGTACTTCCAAATATGTACATATCCAGTGTTTGTTTTTTTTAGCATTTGTTGTATGTATAGCATCATAGTAGCAGTCTGCGTTTCTGTATTTATGCATCAGAGGTGGAGCACGCTCAGGTCTATAGAGTGATGCCTGGTCTCCTCATTCTTGGATAATTGATGAGAATTTGTTTTAAACTGCAATGTTTTAATGGAGTGCTGAGTTGCATGTGTGTTTGTGCTAATGTATGCACTTCTGTGTTTGCGTTTCTGTGTTTACTTACAGGAGGGCCATCAATGCCTGGTAGTCCCTGCATGCCTTGTTTGCCCTGGGGACCCTGTAAAGGACATAAAAAAGGAAGAACACTGAACACCTCGACTTATACCTCAGGGAGCATTTCCCTCTGGACTGTTACATTTTGTGCTTAAGTCCATATTTATTTCTTTTTCTGCCTTTTGCCTTGCCAGTGTGCACCAGCCTTGGCTCTCCGTAGTGTCTGTAATGCCTATGTGTTTGTTGAGTATTGATTTCCTGTCTAGCTCCGTCTTGTCTGAATTGGTGCCAGAAGTGGCTGGGTCATTCTGTCCTGATCGGCCTGCCTCCCCTTGGTGTGCGATGACAGGGGTCATGAGGTCACAGCTTTAATTCTAAAATTAAGTGAGAGACACGCTACCTACCTTCTCTCCTGGCAATCCAATGGGACCCTGAGGGCCAGGAAACCCCTGGAACAAAACAAAGCATCAGCCAAGTTGTGTCACAAGAATGAAAAGGAGAGATTCAATTTTTTAAAAATCTGTTTATGTGTAAATAAGATGTCAAAGTCACAAAGAACAGAAATATAAATTACTTTGGGTTTCATTCTATTCAAAATATAATTTAGTTTTATGCAAGTGAATAAACTATTTTTTCCTCATCCATGAAAAATTTGAAAACATATAGAAGAAAAAATCCACATAAAGTCAAGGAGAAAATCTAAATCTGAAGTGCTGGTCAGAGAATTTATTGAACACATAATAGCTGAAACAACAGAAAGCCTCATCTGTCTCATTACAGTACCTGCACTCCTGGGTTTCCTTGTTGACCCGGAGGCCCTATTTCTCCATGTGGACCCTAAAGGAGAGAAAATCATCCACACTTCACTGTCACAAGCTTGCATCACATTACTTATGAGTTTCATCATAGGACCACACTCTCATGTTTCTATGTATAAACAAACTGTTGATTGGTATGTAAAAGCGGGTAAAGAAGAAAATTGTACCAGGTTGCCTTTTGACCCTTGCACTCCATCAGTTCCACGAATTCCCTGGGTACAGAAAAAAAAGAGCTCAGATTAAAAGTCAGATTTTAATGGATAAGTCCAATAACTTTGTTGTTTCTCTTCAGAGGCATAATTATGAGTCTATGCACTGGAGAAGCTCGTATAGAGTTGAAAAGGCTCAATAGCTCTGATCCTGTAATCAACGTGATGTTGACTTACCGGTTGGCCAGGTGAGCCAGGTGGCCCCCTTGGCCCAACAAGACCTCGGGGACCCTAGAGAGAAAACACAACAAATAGTCAGCTGCTTACCTGCATTCATGATGAGACTGAACAAGTGTGGAATACTAAACCATAGATCAAAACTAAGGAGAGGGAGAGCATGAAAAACAATGAGAGAAAGCTAGAATATTTCAGGGTGTGTTTGTGTCAGTGAGTGTGCTTGGGTGTCTGTTTTATATGTGCTTTCCATGAAGACTGTGTTAGCCTGTTTCCGCGAGTGTGCCTCTGTGATCTGTTTTTGTCAGCCTCCCTCTTTGTAGGCTGTCCAAGCCACCTGTTTCAAAGCCACATCTGTGATCTCCTGGGAAGTGATTGATATGGAAATATAATCATTCAGGCCAGGATTTTATCTCTTACCTTGCTGACACTCTCTTTCCTCCCTCCTCGTTCAATCTATCTCATCTCATTCACCACCAACCAAATTTCTATCCTGTGTTTGTCTCCTGCTGTCTCACTTTTCCCATCCTTCCCTGTCTCTCATCAAAACAGCTAAGACTCTTCCTGTCCAATGTCTTTGTGGTTTAAAACTGTTTTTCTAACGCGGCCTATGGCAACTCCATTTCCTCAAGCTCTGAGTGGTCCATTTGGAGGGACAGAACCCTGCTGAGCTCTAACCTCGCCTACTGAGGGAAAGATAGAGAGTGAGTCAAAACCAATTAACCAGCATTCACAGCAGATACACAAAAACAATGACAGCTTCTTCAACACTGCGGTTAACTTTTGGGCCACGGGATGACTGTCGTCTTCTGGATCACAGGAAAATCACAGATAGAAGATGAATAAAGACTGGAGTGTTATGCATTTTTCCAGTGACCTTTTCTCTACTAATGCTGGAGTGAACTCTGGCTCTGTGGGTCTTCACTTCGTCTTTTAATAAGGTGTGACTATCCTGTGTTATTGTTCAGTGACTGTATCATGCTTACACAACTGAGAAAGGAAATTCTGCATTTTTTTGCCCATCTTGAACGTGGCGATCTCCAACAATTTGCAGACGATAATTCAGGATTCTGTTATCTTTTCACCAAGGTAACAAGTCTCAGTGTATTTCTTAAATCCCAAACCGCAGATGAGATAAATGCATCCTCCTGTTTAAATTCTATGTACAACCATGTTGTGATGTTTGTGCCTACAGGGAAAGCTGTATTTTTCCAGATGAGGATACTCACAGGTTCGCCAGGTTGTCCTCTTGGCCCCACAGGTCCATCAGATCCCTATGATAAACAGTAAGGAAACAAATTCAGCACAAAGATCTACTGCATCTCTGCGTTTAAGCCTCTGGCATGAAACAATTTGTATCCCTGCAGACCTAATCTGTAAAAATAGCTTATTAAAGAAATTTGCCAACTGACAGATAAGGCTCAACTATCTGCAAGCAAAGACTAACAGTCCACCCTCTCAGGCTTCACCCGCCCGCCTGCATAGATTGATAAAACATTGACAGAGCTTCTGGCTTTCATATTTTTAATTCTATGTCAGGGATGCAGTAGCTAGCTTTCATGTGTTTTGAAAACCTTAATGCAGAATGAGCTCAAGTTCTCACAGTGGAGTTAATAATGCAAGGGTTTATGACTTAATTTCATTAAGGCTTGCTTAGATCTGTGGTGCTTTACCATCTAAATGGTATATAGAGTCAACTCATTGATCTGGAAAGGATTTCGATTTTAAATTTGTATGATGGATAAAAAAGGTAAAATACAACTTGCAAAAGGGTGTTTTTCCTTTGGAAACTGATTGCTGCAAGCATATTTTAGATAGAATAGAATTGTGCACTAACCTTCTCTCCTGGCTCTCCAACAGGCCCATGAGGGCCAGGCTTTCCTCTGTCCCCCTACAAGATAAAAGCATTAGTCACAAGCTCTAAGATATTTTTTGTAAGTGTTGTGCACCAGCAGAAGACTATTGAGCAGATGCTTTTTAGCGTGCACTGTCATCAAAGAAAAACCACGGTAATAATCATGATCACAATATGCAAATTAACATCTGCCGCATGATGTGTAAAGAATTCATGCACGTCATGTTTGCATGTTAATGTCTAATGACAGTAAATACAGCAACAATGTCAAATTACAAAAACAGAACTCACTCTGTGTCCTTTGTTTCCTGGGAGACCTGGCAGCCCGTCAAAACCTCTGTCACCCTGAGAAGTAAAAGAGGAGCAAGTACATTAAACCCTGAAATACACAGAAATGTGGTAATGTGCAAACATTAGCAGAATTGTACTGAAAGACTCCCCTGGCAGGGCATCCCATCTGCTCTGAGTGTGTTGGGAAAGGGGGGGGCTCTCAGATTAGCTGTAGGACTGCTAAAATGCTGCTGTGAGTGATAACGACTCTGTTCTGTCGGACCCAGCATCAGAGCTAACTGATTTATTTACTAAGCCCTTTCTGCAGCTGTTATGTATGGAGCTGCCTCGTTGTCAATAACATATAATAATCTGTGGGCTGCTTAATACCCAAGGGCTTACACTTGCAAGTGGAGATAGCTGGTTATTGGTGAAGCCGATCCTGTACAAGCATGTGTGGTATCACTTTGCTATGGCCAGTGGAGGCCTTAATATTTTACTGGAACAGAAAATCACTAAGTTCTTGGTGCTACTTATTAAAATGTGATGAGTACTATCATGGTGCAGTACAGTAAGATCTAAAAAAGAATATACCTTTGGGCCTGTTTCTCCGGGAGTTCCACGACCTCCATCTACACCTGGCCGTCCCTGTGGGATACCAAATTCATTTAACATAGGTTCAGCTTTTCAGTACGTTAAGCACAGTATGCTTTTATCACAATATGCAGATAGAACATTTTTCAGCCTGCAACCATGCAACACTCAAGATATCTCACCCTCTTGCCTGACTTTCCATTAATTCCAGGGGGGCCTGGCAACCCGCGAGGTCCCTACATGAAATATGAAGAGAGCAAAACAAATGGGAAAAGGTGTAAAAAGGAATGCAACAGGACAAAAGGAAGTCAATATTGTGACAAAAAAAGAGTGGTATGTGGAGGCTAATGAGGTAGAAATGATGGGTGTGGTTTTACAGAGGGGCCGTTGTCTCCTTGGTCTCCTTTGAGTCCATCTAGACCGGGAAGACCCTACAAAATAAAAGATTATTTAACAAAACATAAAGAGGAAAGTAAAGATTTCAGTTATTTACATAAAACATTATGCTGAAAACAGGGCATTAAAAAAAGCTTTTCTTCATAATTCTTCATTTCGACTGTTTTCCTTCGTAAATGAAGATAAACTTAACAAATAATCGGAAGACAGAGATCATGGATAATGATCCAGTTCGGATAGGAGGGAGGCTTTCAAAGGCGTGTGCCTGGTTGGACAGACTGGAATGATTAGATCTAATACTGGAGCATTGGTGCACATTATTTGGTCTTAGTCAAACGGTGCCTTACCATGGGACCTGGTCGCCCTGTAAGACCCATTGGACCTGGAGGGCCCTTAAGTGATAGCTGAAAAAAACACAGACCATGTGGTTCATATATTTTTAAATTTAGCTGAACTAGGAACCTTTCACTTATTATTCTCAATAAAATGGTCATGTGCAACATAAAATTAAAGTGTTCATCCTGTATGTGATGATATAACATGATGCTGCCCAAGATCGGGGCTCTATCATGTGTACCTTGGTCTGTTGCAGGATGGCTTGTGCTTGTGCCTCTTGCGGAGACACCACTGGTCCCTTTTGTGAATCACCTCCAAACTGGAACTGGTAACAATCAAAAGGAGGAGTCAGGTCCCACTGCAGGACTCCCCAATGTAAATAAAGTTCAATCACACAGCCCCCCCTTGTGGTCATGTCACTTCACCGCATTTTTATAAAAAGAGGCGTGATGTGTCGGTGTGTGTGTAAGCACGTGTGTGTATGCAGTGCATGTTTCAGTGTGATTTAAGGTCTCACTGGTAGCATTAACAAGGTTCCTGGAGGACCTGGGATCCCATCAACCCCAGCAAGACCAGGGCGTCCTTGTGGCCCCTGAAAACAGAGGACAGAGAAGAAATAAAGCACCAGCTATTCTTCTTAAATGGTTTTGTGTGAGTGCTCTGGCTCTGGGGATCCACCTGCCTTTTAATGCCATAAGGAATAACAGAAATTATAACATTTTGAGGGAAAGATGTGGTTAAGATTAGGGTAGGAAGTAGGCAAACAGTGCTCATGATTTGGGTAAATCTACAGGAAATTAATGTATGTCAGGACTTGGTTGGAAGAGAGCTGCTTTTGGCAGATGTTTTGTCCCATCTGCCAATGCAGCTCTGAACAAACTAACTCACCACGACTGCTCATTTGTATTCATAAACATGGGTTGAGGTAGGGGGGGTAGAGGAATTTTTGTTATATGCTGTCATGCACTTTTCTGTATATTTGTTCTCTTTTATGTGGATGGACTTGTATCAACAAATCTCCCCCCCAGAGCAACAATAATAAAAAAATCTTAAGTCAATATCTTCTGTCCACTGAAACAAAGTAAGGATGACTGTGTGTACACATTGTGCCCAAAAACTAACACTAAGTCGTGTTAAATTTCACGATAAAAATAATTTATTTTACATTGATATTGAGCAATTTGGATCATAAAGTACTCTTTAATAAATACGCACATGAGGCAAAATCATTTGCATGTGATGCCTAAAGAGTCTCCTCTTTTTTAATCATGCACAGAAACACCCACAAAATAAGAAAATCAGGTCACACATGCGTGAACCAACATCCGTCCCAGAAGTCCAGCAGTTTTAGGAGACATTGTGATCCAAGAGACATGTTTAAGCTCACTTTAGCTGAAGAGGTCAAACTGATGTCAAACTAACACATTTAAAATTCAGCTATTTCAGGATTATAAGGCACACTCACCAGTTCACCTGGATCTCCCCTGGGTCCTGGAGGTCCTGTTGGCCCAGCTGGGCCAGGAAGCCCCTGTGGAGGACACTATTAAAGCACTCAGACAAGAATTTAAGTGACTTAGTTCTGACAGTCTGATGATGCATTTGTTTTATCGATTAAAAAATAAATAAATAAAATAATTGATTAATCGATCATCGATTAATTATACCCATCCCTAGTCATCACTGTGTTATAAGAGGGATACTTTGGGTATTTTCTCCTTCAAAGCCATTTTACAGTTTCCAAAAATTCTGCAGCTATTTTTTGATGACAACTATCCAAATCTGGACAGTTCAGAAACAACTGGCTTACCTCTGGCCCCGGTAAACCATGGGGTCCTGGCACAATTGTACCCTAGAAATAATCACAGACTGAATGTAATGTGCATTCGGAGAATAACAAGCCATTCCCTTTCTCATAACTGGAGCTGCTGTTCTATTCATTAAGTGCCTCTAACAGCTCACCGGTTCAATAATAGCTGGCTCTCCCTTCTGGCCTTTTTCTGCTCTGAGCACAGCCTGAAGTGGAGAAAGAGATGAGTAGATCTGGTCAGTCAGAAATCACTTGACACAGGCATTTGAAAACACGACCACAATAATGGATGCAGGAGATTTACCTCGACATTCAACGTTTCAGCCCTTTCCCGCTCTGCAAAGTCAAAGTCATCCTCATAAATTTCATATTCTTCATATTCCAACTCTGTGCCATTCTTCAAATCTCCGTATTCAAGAAACTGTTGAAATGTTACAAACGAGTCAGTGCATGAATAAAGACCAAAGCAAACAGACTGATTTGGTTCCGAGATAGACGAATTTCATGTATTAGCATTTAGTCCACCTCATATTCGGTAATATTTGGCCCCACGGTTACTGTGGAAACGGAGAGATCTTCCTGCAGGTCGCCGTAAAGGTCATCTTCATACTCCACCACTGGCTTCTTTATTGGGGTGTCATTCTGCGAGCCAACAGACAGACCTAAATGAGTCATAGCTAGGAAGCAGGTGCACTGAGAGCTTTCTGTGGCAAACAGTGCCTCCAGAAAAAAGCAAATTTTCTAATTTACAGAAATGAATGTTGGAAAAACAGGTGGAATTAATGGAAATGTGTTGGTTAACTGAGATACAGACAGCAAATGTGCAGTTAATTACAACGGTGGAGTGTAATTAGCTGGTGCACAAGATCAAACTCACATGACAGAATAACAGAGACTGAAAGAGTTACAGAAATGGCATTAGCATGAAAACTTAGTATACTTAGAAAGATGGCAATCAATACAAATAAAGGAGAGGAAAGAAAATATTCCCAGTTTTGCTGTGAAAATGCATGTTAAAAAAAGCATAATATCGTATAATTTAACCTACATTTTTGCCATCCAGACATAATATTCACCTTTAAATAACTTCAAAGCCAATACTTATTCTTTAATTCTCCACATAGGATGCTCTGTACAGCTCACACACACCAGGCTTTTTATAACTAAACTGTGGATGTACCTCTGCATGTTTTCAGAGAGTATACATACACAAAATCATTTAAGATGCAGTCTCCATGGTTTCTGGGAAGGATAAAGCGGAGGTTATGAGTACGATGGTGCTAGTTAGTGGTGATAAGTAACTGGAGAGGTGAAAAGAGGAAGGGGTGCTCTCTACTGTTAGGTGGATTTAGGGTGGTGACTGGTTAGAGCTGCAAACGGTGGGAAGGGGTTGGGATGGAGGACATCTACAGAGAAATTTTTCTACCTCCTCAGTAACCTTTGATACAGGCAGTGTGCTAGGCGTCACACCGGGGGCTTCAGTTGTGAAGTCAGGCTCACGTGTGGGAATCTTCATGATGATCTTGTCAAATCCTTCCATGGGAAAGACTGTTTCAAGTGTGCTCTCAATTTCTGGTAGTTGTGTGGGCTGAAAAGGCTCTTGTGACTGAAACTCTGGTAGTGTTGTGGACACTCTGAGGAAGTCGTCTTCAACAACATCCTCTTCATGTTTTTTCTTTCTGGACCCCTTCTTCCCCTTGCCTTTGCCTTTGCCTTTGCCCTTGCGTTTGCCTTTAGAGCCCTTGTCCCTCTTCTTTTTATTCTTTTTGCCTTTTCTCGCCTTTTTGGAGACATCCATTAATTCATCTGGCTGGTCACTTTGCGTCACACCATCAGACTCAAGATGGGAATACTTTTATGAAAAAAGCAGAATTCAAGATGAGGATACAGGTGGAGAATTGAGAGAGAAAACAAAAACACTGCTGTGAATGAAAATGTAATAAAGGGAAAAGCCTGCCCCCAAAAAAGTCTAGCGATGCATACGGGTCTGCTGACCCCCTTGTAGGGTCAGACACCTCACTGTGATTCCCACTGGGCTGTTGAAAACCTAGAGCAAATATAAAATGGGAGGGAGCAAACACTTTCGCTCAGAGTAGAAGACCGATTTGAGTATGTGGTCAGAGGCTACCCTGTCCATGATCCTATAAAGACCCAACTATTAGTGTACTTGAACAAGTCGGTAAATATTGACTGTGTCATCAAGAGTGCTGTCATTTTGCACGTCAGCGATGTGAATGTCCTCTGCTTGAAAGTAATTCCACAGACACAATCCGCGAAAGATTTAGCGTGATTTAGATCCACATGGAAGGAGGGTCAGTGTGTGGGAGAGTGATTAGAAATAGGTCAGTCAGGTGACGGATGATGACATGCTCTGGATTGGGCGCCCATCACTCAGTTTACGCTCTATAAAAGCCAGCTGGATGTTTATTTGAACGACCGCACAGTCCATTGCTTTGTCAGTGGTGAGCCATAACAAGTTGTGTGCCGACACGAGTGCATTTACATAATTATACAAACGCAGAAGACATAAGTGCTGATTTAAAACTGTATATTCCTTGAAATCCAGCTGTAGATGCAACTACCTCTTTTTTCTTTTCCATTCATTACTGAGGACATATGATAATTCATCCTTGATAGATTTGTTTTTGTATATGCCTTGAGGGAGGCAGGGGGTGCTTTATCATATTTGAGTTACATGTATAGGCTTTTCTCTCTTTCTCTGTATGTGTATATATCTATCTATCTATCTATATATATATATATCTAGATCTATATATATATAGATCTAGATATATATAAATGTGTGTGTGTGTGTGTGTGTGTGTGTGTGTGTGTGTGTGTGTGTGTGTGTGTGCGTGTGTGTGTGTGTGTGTCTGTGTGTCTGTGTGTGTGTATATATGTATATTTACTGTATATTAGAAATGCTTCCATACTGGCTGATTTCTACTTCAACAGATGGCTGATTCTATCTTATTCTCTATATTTTGGCAGATGCCCTGTAGAGCACAGAGCTCTATTATGGCCATGGTCGTGCTTATTTCGCTAGCTGGCTGAAAAGATAGGACATGGCTGCAAGAAGGAGAAACTTGTTGCATTGTTTACACCGTATAATAAACTGCAGGGACTCTTATAAACAGAAAATGCAACAAAACAATAGAGCCCACAAAACTAAGACACAAACCGCGTCTCCGTTGCAAACTGAAATGTGATTTGTCATATAAACTGTGGGGGAAAAACTGTATATATACTTGAGTTTGTCTGGTTAGCATTGCCTCATTTTCATGGCAGTACTGACCTCAGGCAGATCCACAGCTTGGTGGTTGTGTGGCAAAGCTGAGTCGCAGTCTGGTATGTAGTTTGCACAGTAGTTGGCAGCAGCCTGTGGGTCCTTCACAATCAGCAGTTGTTGAATATCTCCCTGAAATAATAAAGCCAGAAAGGAATCAGCTTATTCAAGCAGTGGCATGCTGCACATTTAGGAAGGTGCATGAAACAAACTTTTAACCTTCACAGGCGGTGTTGGCGCTACACTACAACACCATAAACACAACAACACAACTGTCTGTATAGATATAAAGGAAAGTGTAATTCAGTAGCATGATTAATATGATAGCACTGACTTCTTCTTCAGAGTGCTCCTGCAACAGGAACCTGACTTTGTACATGAAACAGTTAAGTAGCTCTCTCCTGCCCCACTGTCAGGACCTTTAATTTCCCATCCTGTCCTGCAGGCATAGCGAGAGCGCATCTACTGTACAAACATGCAGAGAGACAGCACTGCTGCAGCCCTGCAGCTCTGAGCCCAGAGCCTCTGCTGATTTTAGCGTCTTTTACATTCTTCTACAATATTACATAATTCTACTCAACAATAAAAAAAGCTGGAAGAATTATTGATTCGTGCTTCAAGAGAAAATAAATTAACTCTTCAGTGAGTAATCTATCAAGGAAATACACATATAAACTGCAGGACTAATTTTGTTACACAGAATTCAGAAAGTCTAGCAGTAAAAAGAAAATTCAGGGAACCACACAGCACAGTGTTTCGACAAGGTTTTGATTTTAATTAGTAAAACAAATCTATGTAAGTGACGGGACACTGCAAACATATTGTCAGGTGACATGTTATCCAGGGACAGCTGGGCAGCCATTTGTGATAAATTAAGTTGGATTAACTGCTTGATGTTGTGGTAATTATAGCCCCATTGTAATCTCTTTAATTGGCTTTAGCAGCCAGAGGTGAAATAAATCTGAACATATCGTTTCTCCGTTACTCTTTGGCAGCTCATATATCTTCTGATATACGGCTCTGTTCAAGCTTTATCAGTGGTGCATGTCTTTGCAAAGTCTCAATCACTGTGCACCAACCTGTAAACCCTGGAATGACTGTTCAGTCATTTATGTTTTAAACATCCAACATGAAAGGAGCTGTTATCCATTCATGATTTTTTTTACTTCCTGTTTTGGCCACAGGCCAAAGGCAAGCAAATTAAATTATTGCACTCTAAGGTGAGAGACAAAGAGGCAGCGAGAACAGCAAAAGGGAACTAATCCAATCTAATCCAATCTCAGTTTGAGATCAAAGGCAATGTTTTCGTCTTGCTTTTCTCGCCTGGTAGGAGCTCTCTCCACGAAAAGTAAAGAAGTGTTAAACCTACTTGTGTGTGCACCGTCAGTCTCCATTTAGGATGGAGAGAGGACATCAAAAGAGGATGAATGTGATGAAAAGGGAAACACCACAAATTTCTCAGGTCATACATGACTCCATTGGCAAAGGCTCATTAGCTCTGGTACAAGGAAGCCAGCTATCATTCTGCTTCGCCAAATACAGGGTCTTCTCTAAATGGTTCTTCCTCTCTTATGCTTCAATCAAATGTAACAAAAGGAAAAAAAGTGTGTTTTTTTTCTATGCATGACAACCTCTCATAGCTCAGAATGTTTCAGTGCTCTATATTTTCTCAAAATACATCTGACACCAAACCTTGAACTGAGCCACGAGTTATACTGACCTCAGTAAAGTAAATGTGCCTTTCCAGTTTGTGTGGTAAATGTATGACTGTTTTATAGCCTCAAAATAAAGCTGTCCTCAAATGAAATGTTTGATAGGACACTGCTTCAGCATTCTATAGCAGGGAGCCAAAAATATTTATTAATCCCTGCATTAATTGGGGCAGAATGGATCAGAATTTCTTCACAAAATATACGCTACGCTGGACTTTATCTAAGCAGTCAGCATGTTGGAGGCACAGAGGGCACACAGCAGCCAAGAGTGAACAAGCATGTTTCATGTTTGCTTTACAGCAATGCAAGCAATGCGTTTGGACAGTAAACTTCTGTAGACATTTGAAGGAAATCTGGAAGCAATAGACACATTAGTGGCTGACCACAGTCCCATGCTCCCATGCTGAGCTCCCGCAGTGGGACAACTGGACTGGAACACTGGCCTCTTCCCTAAAACCAGGGCCTGGGAACAGGGACCCAGGGGTCACCCTGCTTCTCTCCCCATGGTACCAACTTCACCAGGGGTGTGCAATACTGATCTTTGAATATAGAAAACCAGACTCTTGAAAGATATGACACAAGGATCTAAACTAAATAAAAATCCAAAGCAGAATCTTTTTTTTTGGAGGAATTTCCCCACATGTTCCACAGAAGATTTCTCTGATAGATTCATGTTTCCATACACAACCAGAAAAAGGTCAAGAAGTAGATTAGAGGATGGGTCTGGTGATAGATTATACAGATAGTCTGAAGGGTTTTAGTCATCACCACAAATCTGATATCGTCATCATCATGGAACTTCACACAAGATTATAAATAAGGGCATGGGAGCGTTTTTGGAGAAAATCCAAACATCAGAAGTCCTCACTAAATTATGGAAAAAGGAAATTTATAGAACCCACAAAGACACACATTTCTCAGCTCAAGTGGGATATAAAGTGATACAACTGGAAAAACCTGTTCGTGTGTGTGAGGCAGAGGAAAGAAGGGAGTGGAAAGTAAGAACATGGTGTCAGAGGGCAACTTAGGTTAAGTTAGGACGCAGATGATGCGATGTTATACATGGACATGGTAAGGGAAACAGTTGATGAATACACATACAATACCCACAAGCTGTAAGTGCCCAGTTCACTGAAAAATCAAAAACATGTGTTTTTCAAGGTCAACGAGGACAAGTAAAATGTTTTCCATAACAGAAAAAGTAAGAAAAACTTATTTCACACACACTTAACCAGTGAAAAATACCTTTCTGCAAGGGATATTGCTACAGATGGCCTTGGTTCACCTCTTTCCACCTCACTCGATCTTGACTTTACTTGACTCTTACCATCACATGATTAAATAGTTCATGCTTTTTTTTTATTTACCATTTTTCCCTGCTCCAAAAACTCAGATCCCCGAGGAAAAGGAAGGAGCTTGAGCTGATCTCAATTTCATGCTGTTAGCGAGAGATTAAGTGGGGCCTTATTGGGAATGACAAAAGGGAAGGGTTTGCATATTATCTTGGGAATTACTGGCAGTAAAGGTTATAGCACTGAAAGAGAGGACATGGGATCATTCACAGAGGTTAGTTCGATTCTTCTTGCTTGTGTGTGTGTTTTTGAATTTATATTAACCCCCCGAAGTGGCACAGTTGCAATAGTGCACCAAGCAAGGTAACTGAATGGAACAAGCCATGTCTCTAGAAAGACAGCCTGAGCCTGTTACCTCTAGATGACAGAAATGTCAAATCTAATCAGGATTTATGAATATGAGAAAAAACAGCCTACTGAACTGATGAGGGTGGAAACATAGTTAAATGGTGGATTACAGATAAATCATTTTACGTGTAAAACGCTTTTTCACTGTTGATGAAGTACTTGTGTAAATTCTCATTCAATCTGCAAAAGAGATGAGTAAATTTACTTTCATCAAAAACTCTGATTAATATTCATTTCACACTTACTGAGTGCCTTTATCTCTGACCACAGTTCCAAGCTACAGCCTTTTGAATTCTTTGCACCAAAAGGGTTCATTCAATCATGAACAAATCGCTGCCAAATCAATTTCTCCAGATTTAAATATCTTTGTTTAAAAGTGAGTTGAATTATCAGATCTTTTAGTTAGATGTAGATATAGAGATAACAAAAATGTAGATAACAAAAATCCCCTGAATAAAATAATATACATTCCCTGTTAGTACCACAAGAGGCAGATAATTGTCCTGCAAGGAGGGAGATTAGTTGAGACCATCATAATACTTGGATGTGCATATTCAGTCAAGCATGATTCTTAATATTTAATGGCTGGATGATCAGCCCATCCCCAAAACTAATGAGAATGTGTCATTTCTTGACTTTGCATCAGAAGCGAGGATAATGTCTGAGAAGTACAAGCCTTTTTTTCCCTCTAAAAGTCTTGGATAAAGTTTCTCTTAGCACATACATATACACTGGATGCTCTAAAACAGAAGTCTTGGAACAGTAGGGAATCAGCAGGGATACTGCTGATATTTTTTGATTGATTAGAGTTTTTATAAATTAATACGTTCAATATTTTCCCTCTTTCTTTCTCAGAAATTTAAATGTACATGACCATAAATCCAGCATATTGTAGTGAATGTATACAGGAAGTCAGAAGATGTGAGCTTACAGTCCGAATTGCACACTTTCAGTGACACACAGGGACTATCACAAACTGGGCACCTGTTCATTAACAACACAAGACCAGTCTAGACCTGTTCTTTCAAGCTTCCTTCAAACAGGAGAACCCACAACTACTGCTGCTGTGACAAGCACAAGGCTACATATTACATGCTGACTCTCTCAGTCTCAACCATGTCTGTTCAGGCAGCAGCTGTCTGAGGGCCAAAACATTGATGCATCCACCAATAGCATCTGAAAAGAAGATAGCTTTGTAAAATAAACATTCAAGAAAAATAACTGAGGAGAAAGCGTCATTACTTCATCCAGGAATCTTGTGCAATCAGATCATAATATTCCTGCTAAAACACTGCAGATATTACCAACAACAACCTACTACTGAGGCCAGTATCATATAATGGGATATCCTTTACCTCAGAAAGCAGTGGTGAAAATGCAGGTGGTGAGGAGCCACCTGATGCCAGTGTAGCAGCTGATAATGGTAATGTAAATGAGGGAAGAGCTGAGAGTATACACATATTATCATAAATTTGGTTTTACCTTGAAGGAGATAGATGGCATTGATGTGCCGATCAGTTCCGACTAGTGACTAAAATAGTCACTAGTCGGAAAAGTTATTCTTGGTTCTCAGGACATCGCCTACTTTGACTTGTCAGATGATTCAGCTGATACACACTAAACACTGCCAAGCAATGCTCTAACACATCAGAAAAACTTCAGTATATGTATGTACCTTTAGAAAAAATACAACAGAATCAGAATCATCCTTAGTCACATCTTTTTTCATGAGTCAAATGTTTCCATTATGTACACATTCAACTGAACGCAACTGGACCCAAAGTTCCCATGTAACAGAAACAATCAGAGCACAAGAATATAAAGCCTGTAGCAGCAGAGAATAATGGATAAGACAATATTTCATTATATGTAAAATTCCAGTCAAGTTACCAGTTTGCTACCAGTTGAATTGTTTGTCATTTGTTTTGTTCTGTGATGTAGCTGAAAGGGAGCATATCAGCACCAGTCATCGAGGAGCTGGTCGAACACTCCTATACAGTGCCGTCAACTGGGACAATAAGAGGAGTCCTATCAAGTCGCTAAGCCAAAGTAAACATGATAAAGCAAAACCCCAAATCTAAAACTGTTGGGACACTGTGTATAATGTCAACAATAACAAAATGCAGTTATTTGCAAATGTCTTTAACCCAAAATTAATTTACAATAGAGCATAAACAACAAACAACATTTTTCTATCTCATAGATACAAGCTTATTTAGAATTTGACATCAGGCAACCATCTACGAAAATGGCATAAATCAAAAACAACTGGATGAGCATTTAGTTATGTTAACTGACAACAGGTTGGTAACATGATTATAGGTATAAAAGGAGCATTTCACAGCATCAGAGCCTCTCTGGTGTAAAGATGGGAGGAGGTTCACCAATATGCGACAAAGTGTATCTAAAAAATGTGGCTCAACATCAGAAAAATGTTCCAAAATGGAAAATTCTGAAGACATCCAAAGTATATAATATAATCAAAACATTCAGATTCAGGAGGAGTCTGTGCACACAGCCTGATTTTCATCTAGGTTTAACTGCATAATTTCAGAAATCACTGTCTGTGAACACAATCTGCTATTCAGTCCACAGATGCAAGTTAAAGCTCTATCAAGGAAAGAATAAGTGAAATGGTCCCAAAATGTCTCAAATCTCATTTAAAATGCTGTGAGAGAAAGAGGAAACTCTTCTGTGGTCAGATGAATTAAAATTGTATCTATTAATTTTAGAAACCGTGGCAGCTGTGTCCTGCAGACTAAAGAGGAGGGAGACCATCCAGCTTGCTTTTCAGCGGACCGTTCAATCGTTTGCATCTCTGATGGTATAAGGGTTGCATTAGCATCTGCGACACTTCTGTGAAGACTCCATCAATGAAGTTTTAGCACAAAACTCTGCTCCCATCCAGACACAGCTCTTTCATGGAAGGTCTTGCATATTTCAGAAAGACAATGCTGAACCTCATACTACATCTGTCATGACAGCATGGCCTTGCAGAAGTCTGGGTGCAGAACTGGCCTGCCTGCACTCCAGACCATTCAGCCACAAAAAGCATTCGGTGCATCATAAAATTGCTGTTTGAAAAGCAGCAATCCTGCACATTCCTTTCCTAAAACTCCAGTTACTGGTCTCACATTTCCCAGACGTTAACAAACAGTTGTTAAAAGAACAGGGAAGGCTAAAAAATGGTAAACATCACTATGTATCAGCTTGTTTAGATGTGTGGCTGAACTAATATTTTCTTTGAAATGGCAAAAATGTCTCTGTTTCAACATCTT
>JAVQJG010187968.1:0-10267 GCA_036024015.1 Craterocephalus amniculus | reverse complement strand
CCCCCCCCCCCCCCCCCCCCCCCCCCCCCCCCCCCCCCCCCCCCCCCCCCCCCCCCCCCCCCCCCCCCCCCCCCCCCCCCCCCCCCCCCCCCCCCGCCAGAGACAGAGGGAGAAAGATGGGGGCTAATGGAGCAAGGAGAGTTTTCAGTGCTATCATTGGCTCCTTTAACCACATGGAAACACACAGAGGAAGTCACCTGCACTAACTTATATGTAATGTCTAACATAGGATTTCTAATTTGGCAACTAAAAATATTTAAATCTACAGAAAAGAAACTAACAAATCAGCATGTATATAATGTGAAGATGAGATTATAAGCATCGTTACCAAAACTGTTGACATGCAGTGCAAAATTTACAAAAACTGCACAATGATCTCCAAATCTCATTAAGCAATATCTTATTCACAATTGTACTATTTTACGAAAACATTAAGAAGTAAAGGAAGAGGTGCAGAAATATGCTTTATCTGTTAATTTTGGCGAGAAGTAGCCATATGTGAATATAAAAGAAATACTTCCATAAATGCCATCATTTAAGATGCCAACGTTAACTCAGAATGGAGGAATACAAAGTGGAAAACTGTTATCTGGTTAGACCAATCACAAACTTTAAATGCAACTCAGTAGCACTCAGTTTAAAAGCTTGCATATCTCATGGTGTGTTGATCCATTTCTGCCTATGGAACCAGTCATGTGCACATCTGGAAAGGCAGCATCAACGCCAAAAGGTTTAAAGAAGTTTTAGAGCAACATGTGCTCCCATTCAAATTATTTCTTTTTCAGTATTTTGGCATATTTAATCTAGATAATATAGTGCTAAAGCATACAAGAGCATGGCATCATAACAGAGAAGTCAGTGCTGAACTGGCCTGCAGTCCAGTTTCACCAACTGGAAACATCCTGAAACTCAAAATGCGACAAAGCTCTTCCTCTGTAGGGCGCTCTTTGTTTTATAATAGTAGTTGATCTAACTGGACAATGTTCCCCTCAAACAGGTGAAGCAAATGATTTCCTCACTTCCCAGATGTTCAGAAACAACAGTTAAACGTCTGATTTTCAACATTTGATATCACTTTTGTTCTATTATGAATGAAATATCTGTTTATGAGCTTTCCAAATAATTGCTGTTTTGACACTTTACACATCATCCCAACCATTTTTTTTAAACTGTAGTTGTAATAAATGTGTGTTACGAGTCTCACCTGAGGGCAGTCTTTGATGTAATGGCCCTTGTTGAAGCACAGGTGGCACAAGTAGTTGGGTGGGGGTCTTTTGTTGGGTTTCCGTGGCTCGGAAGAAAGGGAAAGGTCTGAGAAATGGTCCGTCAGGGAGTTGAGTCCTTCCACGATGTTGTTGAGGGAGCCATAGGGCGAGACATTCTTATACACATTGTTGTTTAAGGCCTGCAAAACAAGATCAGACACGGTTTCCTTTTACCTTTTGTTTTTCAGAAAATATCCCATAAAAAACTTTGGAAGAAATTAGCCGTATAATTTATGTGTTCTCTGCCCTATTTTCTGTTGTGAGAGAAAGAGGGGGGGCCAAAAACTCGCCAAGATCATTTCTCTCATTAAATTCAGCACATCTGGCAAAAGGCCCAGCTGTGCTTATGAACTGGAAAAGTACTGAGTGTGTTCACAGAGAAGGACAGGACTGTGAAAAAAAAAGGATGACTCGCTGTAAACAGGATTGGAGGCCCAGCCTGTGGAACATCAGCAACGTCACCGTACCTTGTTGCTGGTAAACTAGCCTTGGTTTGTAGTCGCCTCAGTTCCACAGAAGGCAGAGTTGCATTCAGCAGGCCTCAGTGAATTCATAGAGGATGTCCTCTGAATATTAATAACAAGGAAAGCATTGTCTGTAGTTCCGTATTTTCCTTCTCACTCATGTCCTCCTTAGATCTGTCATGATCCAGAGAGAAAAAGAAAGAGCCTGGCTTCTGGTTGAAATCATGCTGATTTGAAGACATGACTATATTATAAATGGTCAAGTCATTAATCTTGTAGAAATATTGCAACAAACTGACTTAAAAGCCAGGCTCTCTCTTTTTTAACAGTTTAACTATAGTTGTAACAAATGTTTGAAGGGAGCTCTCGAGTAAAAGCATCACTGAGCAAGCAGGCATGATAAAATTCCCATTTCAACCCTTCATCGTCACTCATGGTCATACGTTATTTTGGGACGCAGGTTTATGTCTGGGAAATGATGTTACTGTTAGTGTTTAATGTTGCACAGTGCAGAAACCTTAGACTTGGCAGCTCAGATGGGACAGAAAGCCAAATCTTTATCTGGAGGCAGTAAGATTGTCTTGCTAAACAGCTCCAGCTTTAAGGCTCGTGTTCATTTATTGCATGTAGTCATTGTAAATCAAGCGATACGTCTCTGCAGTTTCTCAGAGTTTTCCGTCTGCCATGTGTTCCGTCTCTGTGTATTTCCGTGTTAACACTCCTTCTGGAAACGGGCGTGTTTTCGTGCATGCGAAACTCAAGAGTCGGAGCAGATTGGGGAATTATTTTAACAAATATAAAACAGGAAAATATGCTCCGTTTACGTTTGTCACATTTGGCTTCAAAGCGCTATCTGTCAACCCAAAAGGAACTCATCTGCTGATGGTGGGATGAGATTGTTTGTTATTTAGCATATTTGTGTGTCTGTGTGATTGATAGAGGTGGTGCAGTGATAGATGGGAGAGTGTCATTACAGGTCAAGCTTAGTACATATTTGACTGTTTAAACGCGTCCAGGAACATGGTGTTAAGCTGAGGGGATAATCAAACAATGATGGTTTGACTGATTCAAAGTAGATTACAAACCACTGGGAAGCATTATAGATGCTTAGATGTGCCAGAAAGGCCTCAACAACGTTCAAAGAAAATTGGCAGCAGATGACACAGTGAGAAACAAACGTGACCCGTGCCACATATCCAATTCCTGACAACAACATGAATACATCGCTATTTGACTTCAATTCAAATGTTGTATAATCCCTCTCTGTAAAAGCAACCACATTTTGTATTACTCATCTCATCATCAAATCTCTACAGTGGTTTATTTTACTTGGCTTGTTCTCTGTAGTAAGTTGCAAAATGCCCCCACCCCTTAAACCATTTCCAGACTCGATGTGTGTTCCCACAGTTTGAAACACTTTACACTCATATGGACTGAGTGGCATTACGCTGTTGCGTGTAATGTGTAATGTGCAAAACCAATTTCCAGAGGACTTTTCATGTTAAATGACCTGAAAAGCTCTCTATGTTGACCACCATAACAATGAACACCAGTTCTAGATGATGACTACACCATCCATCCACTACAGGAGTGCCCAACACATAACCTCATGCAATATGAAAAAAAAACTTTTTGCACTGCCATTTTGCATGTATGTGATTACAAATATCCAACCATATCTATCTATCTATCTATATATATGTATGTATATATATATATATATACTGGGGTCTTGTTTTTTGCTTAGTGTGTCCTAGGGTATCAGATTTGCAGCCTGTACACTTTATCTGCATGTTTGTCCCTAAAATTACTCAGGGCTATAAAAATAGACAATATGTAAACAAGAACTGATTTTGTTTGCTCAACCTGGTCTATTTGAAGAAGTCGGAGACAGCAGACCTCAGCATGGGGCTGCAGTGGCCCTCTTTCTCCAGACAGAGGCGTGCAGGGGAGTCTATTTCTATCTGATCTGATGCCTTACTGATTAATACACACTTTTTGCTCAAGAAATTACCTGAACTTTTAGCCGCAGCTTATCAACTACCAATCAAAACAGATAACTGAACAAGAGCATGGGGGAAGCGAACTGATTTCACAAAAATTAGAATAAGATGATAAGATCTTTAGCTATAAAACAATATATTACGATCATAACGTTTGAAGGTCTTCTAAAAATAAGACCTAAAAAATTAGACTGAAATATTCCAATAACATATCCCCATGTAGATAAAGTGGAACTGCAATAATAATAAATATGTGTACAGTAACTTTTAACATTGTTTATGAAAATATTTGAGTTTTCAGGATATTTCTACAATAATGTCTTTAGGATTCCAATAAAACAGTTAAATAGAAGCTTATTTTCTTTCATATCAAAGATAAAAAAATATCCCAAACTATTCTAAATATAGATAAAAAGCTCCGATAACCTGAGTTGTTTAGTAGCTACATCAACGATAAAACCCCCAAATATTTGTTTATAAGAAGATTCTCAGTTATTGTCCAGGTTAATGCCATGGCGGTTAGCCTGTGCATGTCAGGACTACCAGAATAGCCGATCTTGTGCCCTGAAAGATTTGCTACCCAGACAGGCAATAAACAGATCAACCCACTCGGTTTCACTCTCATAAATCCAGCCACAGTGTCACAATGTGGAATATCCCGGGTTTGTGTGCGCGGTGACATGTTTCACCTCATTTCGCTGGAGCTGAAAGAAGTTGTTGAGATAGTTGGAGTTCAGGGAAGAGCTCAAGTCTGCCGCTGCGGGAGTCTTGCTGAAGCTGAGATCCGGGTGGGAAGAGTTGGGTTCGGGTCTGAACGCGTCAAAGGCGCTGGTCTGGTGGGGGTCTTGCAAGGACAGATAGACCCAGTTGAGAAGTTGCGCGGGCTGGTACACGGAGGCACTCGTGTCTATGGCAGACAACAAGCTCATCTTTCAATTCAAATGGCTAAACTGTATTTTCCACCGCTGATTGTTGGACTGGTCTCAACTCTTAAGTCGTCTTGCTTTTTCCCGAACCCCGGCAGACGGCCCTTTTTTGTTGTTCCCGTAAAGCTCCCTGTCCTCCTCACACCGGGAGCCTCGTCCCAGCTGAATTTTACTCAAAAAGTCATTGCGCTAACATATCAGTATAAAAAGTTCTCCCCTGCTCCCCATGGTCCGCTATCTGCATTTATTGCAGCGGGGCAAAGAGAGTCTCTTTGAATATGCAATGAGCATGACCCTACGTCACCGAGGGAGTGCAGCCAATCAGCGTCCGGCATGTCTAAATATTCATTCAGATCCTCAGACGTCTCAACTATGTAACTATATACCGGCTATGGCCAAAAGTTTATTATCTACCCTTCTCAAAACAGTTTAAGAAACTGTTTTATTGTATCATTGATCTTTTAACTATTCAGAGACAGAGATGAATGCAGCACGATGTTTTTTTGTTGATTTGCAGATTTATCTGATAATTTGTCATTATCTTCTCTGAAATATATCCCTACATACGCATAAAGGGTAAAGCTGGATAACTAGTTAATTTGTATGAGAAAAGACTACTGGATCCAACCTTTATGCAGTCAATAAACTCAATAGTTTATCACCCCCAGGCTTTTCTCAGGCCTATTTTAATGAGCATGTCCCTGCCTGCAGAAAACCTGAGGATGGCAGGCATGTCTCTAAAAAAGATAAAATTTGAAAAAGGGCCCCCTCTTGTGGTAAATCTTCTTCTCGCACAAACAGGCATCTCACTTGGTTGTGATCATCAGCTGGAGGCCTTTTTTTAAACTAAATAACCATTTAGGTTAACAGCTTGTGTTGAATTGGCTGTATGGGTGCGGAATCTACTCTGCCATTAAAGATTCTACCAACAAATAGGCTATTCTTAGATGAAGATCCTGTTATTGCCTACAATAACTTGTATTTACTGCATTTACTTGAATAGAGATGGACAGACCAATGTCAATAGGTTTATAAGAAAAGAGTTTTTTCTGAGGGTTTCTTTCTTTGATTAATTTTCTTATTTTGTGATTAATTATTGTTTTTTAATTATTTTTATTGCTTTCTTGCTGTAATGTTTCCGATGTTTGTATGTTAAGCACCTTGAATTGTCATGTAGCCTACATGAAAGGTGCTATACAAATAAACTTGCCTTGCCTTGCCTTACTCACAAAGTTGTCCATCCATTCAATTGTTTTTAATTTCAATTGTTTTTGTCATCCTTAACAACAAAGGCTGTGAGTTATGATTCATGCAAAATAGCACACTTAAATTTGACCAGGCCTATAAATGTTATCGTAAAATTTTATAGTGAAATACAAAAAAGTGAAGAAAAATATACAAAGAGTCAATAGTAGCTAGGGGACTAACTTCTTTTTTCTCTTCTTTTAATAGATGCAGGCTTTTTCTAGGACTCGCCCTATAAGCTATGTTTGTTTTACGTAGTATACCTGTCAGATAAACCTTTTGTAAAAAAATAAAAAAAAATAAAATAAAAAAAAATGTTATAAAAAATTTAAAAAATCAGCTGACCTCGTGATGTCACATTTTCCATCATAGTCATTCAGACCAACCCGTCACGCTGTCACTGACAATATTTGTTTGGCTGTCCCTCCCTACCCTACAGCCGCAGTCACTACAGATGGGCGGGTCTCCTTTATAGAAAATATAGTTCCACCCACAACACTTAAACACAGTCTATCCTCGACTGGTTAAAGTGAAACGCACTCCAGGAAGAGACAAGAAACCTTGAAAAGACTTAAAGTAAGTGCTTAAAAGAAAGAAAACTGCAACAATTACTTAACTGCACACTTTATCGGCGTTAAGCGCGTACGTAGAAACATGTTTTGTTTTTGTTTTTTTCTAGCTTAGTGTCTCTTGTATCTCCGCTCTTCTTGACGGTGTTAGCTGGCCTGTCATGTTATCAGTTCCTTTAGCTCAGCCACGCAAAGCTGGACCAATTCTAGCGTTTAAGTAGTGGGTTACTTTAATTTTAGATAAAATGTTAGGTCAGCTAGCTTAAACGCAGCATTGAACAAGGGCCAGTTCAGAAGGTAGATGCGGCCACGTCACGTACATTTGGCATGGTTGGCTAGTTTTTATTAGGGAACTGTACAGGCCTGGTGCTGTAGCGAACACTTTGCCACGAAAAATGTTTATAGCGAGAAGTCCGTTTCCATCAGTGAAGATGGTCACATTATTGATTACTTGTTAAATAGACTTATTTTTAGAGTCACGCTAGCAGGTAATGTACAGCAGGTCTGAACGGATACACCTCTGAAGTTGAGTTTTATTACTAATAGTAATTATTGTTTGATAACACATTAGTAATTTGTAACTACGTAAAATTACCTATCTTTTTACCGTCTTCATTGTTATATGATTAACTTCTCTTTAAGCTTTATTTAACAAGTTCTATCAGTGACAAACAGAAACGTAAACCAAATCTCAGTTTAAACCAAAGTGACAATCTGCAAGATGTTGACATTTATAAAGGGATTTACACTGTAGTTCTTGTCCGTGTCTTACACGATATCATGTTGAACAAAGTTATACACTGTATTTAAACTTTGAATGAAAATGTGCAATTATTGGTTGTTTAAGTTGGTATTGCTCAACATGTTATCTGACAAGGGTAAAATGTGACAACCACAAAAAAGTGTCTGAACCAGTTTATCAGGTGTTCTGGTTCAGGGTCAGCTCATTTTTAAACAGTTCAGTTTATCATGCTGTTAACATTTTGACATCATTAGCCCATCACAAAACCTAAACATTGAGATATTGACATTTTTTGTCACTTACGTTTTCATATCTATTTTTTTTTGTTTATGTAGAGCACATTGTGACTGAAAAACAGAACATAGCTTTACTGACTTAACTTATTGTGTACCCATGTTGTTAGATTTAGTTTCAGAAAATTCTTTACTACTTTACTACTGTCTACTTAAATGCCCTGCATTCTTGATCAGTGTAGCATGAACCTTTACATTTTCTGTAAATTGTATCCTCAAGTTGAATATCTGTAGCTTTTTGTAAGGAGTGTGTTTGTGTTACAAACTCTACCATTAGAGACCTGCTTGGTACATTCCTATGTAATAGTTGATATTGTTGTAGCAAGTACATTTCTGGTTAAATGATTATATAATTTTTTACTTAAGATTGAGAGCCTGTCAGTAGTAATGTTCTAATTCGATACATCAGAAACATATATAGGGTATAGAACACCACAGCTTCCTCTGGGCTCATGTGTGTGGTTCCCTTGATTGCAGGTCATCATAATATAATATGTAAAAGCATTTAGATCTGATGTATTTGCACTTATTTAACTGTGATCTGCTTGAACCTAAACAAATGATCCCTGAAATACACAAGTCATATATCTTGTCATCTTGCACAGTCTGACTTTGACACAATGTCCTTATTTAAACATCAACAGCAGGACTCAAGGAGGAAACTTAACTGTATGAAAGGTCATTCCAGAGGGATATCTGCCGTTCTTTAGATGTCATTCAAATACAGTGGCACCTTCATTTTATTATTATTATGGAATGCAAAGCTGTTCCGTTGGTCTCAGTTTTCCCGTGGAACAAATTGCCCTGGAGCACGGGAAGTCATCCTTGGCTTGACCAAAATGAAAGTTTCCCTTCCCACCCACCATTCAACTAAAACTGTCTCTGATCCATTGGCACTGGTATGAAGAGTTTTCCTTCATTAAGTTGCAGTGACAAACTACATTTAAAAGGGGAGGCTGTGGCGAATAGATAAAAAAAGCCCTCATCCCATATAAGGCAAACCACTAAAGCCACTTATAGATGAACTTTGTACTGTGCATAGTCAAGTTAACCCATAAAGATGGCATCATTCTGCACCTGAAGCTTAGTCATTATTAGAAGTCACATGAACTTATTAAATGTTAAAAAAAAAAAAAGCAGAAATACAGCATGTGTGGAAATTTCACAATACTCATGCCATGGTAGAAAAAAATATGTCCAGCAGGAAAGATAAAGAAAAGGTTTATGGCAGGGTGTGTTTCCATCTCTTGCTGCTACGTCAGTCTAGTTGATTTGCCTTAAAGGTAAAAGGTCTTTTTTGTTCTCTAGCAGCAGATAAAGCCCTTTTTTTCAGTGCAGCTACAGAAGATAATTATTACATCATGCTTTAGTGAACGCCTAGCATACATTTGACTATACATTACTTTTTTTTTTTTTTACATTCAAAGCAATGAGCTACCCTGGATACCCCCCTCAAGGTGGTGCATACCCTCCTCAGCCTGGGGCCTACCCCCCACAACCGGGTGCTTACCCACCTCAGCCTGGAGTTTACCCTCCCCAAGCAGGCGGCTACCCACCTCAGCCAAACGCCTACCCTCCTCAACCTGGTGCCTACCCTCCACAGGCTGGTGGATACCCACCACAGGCCGGTGGATACCCTCCACAAGCTGGGGGATACCCACCACATGCTGGAGGCTACCCACAGGCACCTCCTCCAGGTAAGCTATTGTGCACTGCTGTTAAATGATTATTTTGGGGGATGTCTATTGTTGGCTTAAAGCTAACATAAAAAGATATTATGTGGTCAAACTGAGCTGGGATAATAAGAAATTCTTCTTAATTTGCTGGTTCTCGCTTCATATTTAAGGCACAAACATAATTAGTTTTCCTTCCAGCCAAACTGTCAAAGTAAAAGTAATTAAGCACATTCCTCTAAATGGGTATACATCATGGGAAAATGTAGCTGGAGTGACAAAAACGCTAAGGTTCTGGTGATCTGAGTAAGGACGTGCCAGTAACATGTTTGCAGGCAACAGGGATCATGAGGCTTGTCGTTAGCAGAGTGGAATCTTTTTTTCTCCCTCAAAAACAAACATATCTGCTGTTGCTAAGAGAAGAAAATCCCACAGTCTGCTGCTCACATAGCGCTCGCTTTCTCTTCTCAGGCTTCTTCACTTAGCTGTTAACTAATAGAACAGCAAGGACTTCCAGTAAGATAGGCCGTTCATACTGGTTTCAGGCAAATATTCTGAGATCCTTCAGGCTTGTAGTTACACATCTCTATAGGGCAATGGGACTGCTCAAAATTAAAAATTTACTGTGATAACTTTCTATGTATTTTATGCTGCTACATTATAATTTCCCATTAAAGTGTAAGGCATGATTTACAAATGGTTAGCTTGTACTAAAACAAGTGCTGCAAAGTGGTTAGCACATGTAAAAATCGTCCGCTCTTTATTAGGAGGGCAACGAGGATTGCACCTGTTATCCTGGCAAAATAGTGTACGCTATCCATTTTGCGTGTCTGCCGCTGATCAATGCAATATGGGCGTTTCTGCCGGAACGTGTGTAATGTTGTTTGTGGTGTTTATCTTTGCACCTATAAATAGCACATCTGAAAAGCAGGTATTAACTGGCACAACAGTTTGCACAATGGATGCAGTAATAATTGCAAGCAGGAGGCATAGACACCACTAGGGCTGCTCGATTACAGTAAAGCAAAAATAATAATTAGGATTAGCTTGATTAAAATTGATATTTTAAACATTTGAAGCGACTTTC
>JAVQJG010187961.1:0-15837 GCA_036024015.1 Craterocephalus amniculus | reverse complement strand
TGGCAATAATTTATATTTCCGCCATTTATTGTGGTATTATTCATTTATTGTGGTATTATTCATTTATCGTGGTATTATTCATTTATTGTGGTATTATTCATTTATTGTGGTATTATTCATTTATTGTGGTATTATTCATTTATTGTGGTATTGTGACGACCTTGATATCAGGATACATTCAGTGTGCATAGGATGTACCCACATCTTCCCAGTATCTCAGTCCAGCTTTGTTGAACATCATTGTGGATTCTGTTGGGACTCACATATGCACTGCATCTTAAAGCTGCAGTGACATCTAACGGTCAGACTGCAAATTACAATGACTTTACCTTCTCCCCTGTCTCCCCCCACCGCCTCTTGCCTTCCAAGAATACAGTAGCCATCAGGGGATACAATGGATTCTGCATCCCCTGCCTTGTCAAGTAACGAGGTTTGTTAATATAGACAATTATATAAATAAAATTTTATTAGACTTTGTAGGATATAAATTGATACTGAATACCTGTTATTTGTTCCACATCATCAGTATGCTTTAGGGAGCTGCTTATCATGCGTTTGTATAGAAAGTAACGGTTAATCATCTGACCTAAACCAGAGTAAAATAGTAACTGAACCAGCTCTGCCCTGTTTCTAACATGGCACAAACATAAATGTTAATGTTACATTGAATTAGCTCATCTGTCTAGGAGAAAGGCTGCAACCTCCATGTCCATTTTTAGCCACACATCTCCCTCATTTATTGTCTCCATCTCGTAAATGCCGCCCCGATGTAGACTCTTGTTTTCCCCTGATTATGATTTATTTTTATTTTTGGTGGTATTTTGACCTTCCTCTCAGGTGGCAAAGAATAAAAATGGTCCTCCGTGTCAGTAGAAGGAAGAACAGATTGTGTTCCCCATGGACATGTTTACTTCCTCCTTCTCCTCCCCAGGTACTAGCAACTGTGGTAGCGATAACACCGGGGGGTGGGTTTGTCCCTAAAATGCGCATTTCTAACAAGTTTGTCCCCTTGTGGCCACCGCATTTCAAGATGGCTATGCAAAATGGCAGCCTTGTATTAGGCCCGCCGCCACATATGTATTTATAAAAAACTAATTTTAAGCAATGAGAATGTTTTTATTTTGATGGGATTGTGAATAGACTTTAGTTAAATCCATATTTATGAAAGCAATACTTGATTTTTATTAATATAAAGCCAAATTAGTTACACACTGTACCTTTAACTATCCCAAGACCACGAAGCTCACATTTCTGTTCGCATTAGACCACAATGACCTAAAACCAAAGCTACAGACTTTGAAAAATCAGCTCACAATGTAAAGAGGTGTCAGCTGTCCGGTAATAAGCTTTGACTGTTTTTTCTTTTTTTGCCACATTTGTAAAAACGTTTCAACTAGTGGGGTAAACCTTTTTTATTTTCCGTAAAACAGGTCGACAAACAGGCACGTGTAAAATGCTGACACACTTAAATGTTGAAAGACGTGACTAGTGTGAATTTTAAATTGAGGTGTTGTAGCAAACAGATTGTTGACATTGTTTCAGTTCTTGTTGCATCATATATAGGGCCCTATGTAGGGAATAGGGGGCGCTATTGGACACAGCCACTGTCTGATTTCCTAGTGAAGCTCTGAAAGCTTGCATTTCCTTTTTTACATTCACTACAGGTGCACCAATAACACCTGTATAATTTTCTAATTATTGCAACTCTTTTTCTTTTATTACTCAATTTCAATAGAGCCTTTTGCAACTACAACCTTTAATCTTTGCCAGTCTGAGAAGTAGGAGAGCACCTGAAAAGTGGCTTTGGTGCTGATGACTGCACTCTGTTGACTCTCCAGCCATCTTCGTTTCCACAGGCTATCTGTTTTTATTCCACGTGAAGCATCATCAGCTGGGTTTAAACATGAAGGAATCTATCTCCATGGTGTGATCTCTGTGTCTGATCATTTCTATTCTACTTGCAACAAAGATGTGATGTCAGTAAGCAGGATTTCTTCAGTGGCAGCTGCAGCTCTCTGAAGCAACAGTAGCAGTGAGCTCAAAGCATGGACTGGTAATGGGCTTTAGGGGAGCCACTCTTTGCTTTACCAATGAGAAAAGCAAGGTGAACCTCTTTATATATGTTTTCTACTCTGAGATAAGTGGCTGTGCATATCCATTCTCACTGGCATCAGAGAAATGATGCAACTAGACACAAACCACATTTCCAAATCCTTTGGACTTGATGCAGCGACTGACTTGGAACTCTGCCAATTTCTTCATGTCTGCCAACCACTTGTTCCATTTTTCCTGGAAAGATGAAGGTATTGGATCATCTTAAGCACATTTTATCCTGCATAGTTCTTGTAAGATCTTAGCTGGGAGAATGAGAGGTGGTAGGAATCCTAGTGGGTCATAGACAGAGCGGATGGTGGACAACATGCCTGTTTTGTCGCAGGCTTCTCTTTGATTTTGAGTTTGAACTTGAAACTGTCTGTCTCAGTACACCACTGCAAACCCAAAGTCCTGTCTATAGCTAGCTTATGTTTGGTTAAGTCCAGCTCATACAAGGTTTGGGACCTTAGTTCCCCTGGGATACTTTGAAGCACATCTGTTACTTGTCCACTGGTTAGAGTGAATCCTCCTTTGCTGCAAATGGCTAAGAGATCGTTAGCCATGGTAGCTGCATCATTTTCAGAAGGCAGGCTCTTCAAAAGGAATCCATATAGAAATTTATTTTGACCGTTTCAATCATTTGGTTGTTGTGCCAGTTGGTCTGGCACAGCTTAGAGAGGAAACCGCTCCGAATAGATGAACAGTCATTCTTTGAAGATTTGCTCCAGATTACCTTCAGGCCACCACAGAAAACACAAAAAAATGGACATATTCCTCAGTTACCTTTACTTGATGGAACATGGCCTTTATGTCTGCCATTAATGCCACATGTTTCTGCCGAAACCTCATCAAAACCCCTACCAATAAGCTAGTGAAGTTTGGGTGTTGCAAATGTTGACAGTTGAGTGAAATCCCATGGTATTTTGCCCCACAATCAAATATGACTCGTGGCTTATGTTTGTGTTTGGTACATACAACATGGTGCAGTATATATCACACCTTACCACTGATCCTTTCCAGCATAGCAATTTATGGTTTCTGAAATAAACTTGCTGTATTCCAACAATAAATCTGAGCATTACGACTTTGAATGTTCAACTTATGAAGGAGTCTTTCAGAGCAAAACACATCTGTGCTCCCTGGATCCAAGAAGGCATGTTTCAATAACCTTAGTTCCCTTTGAACTCTTCACTTTAAAGAAATACTTCACCCTCAGAATGATGTGCTTTCATTTTCTCTTACCCTCATGCTGATTAACACTCTGGAAAACCTTTTTGATATTTATCATGCAGCCTGAGATACGGGGAGGTTTTCGCTCAGCATCTATTCCGTTACAATGATGTTGAACAGCGTCTGAGCAAAAAGGTCCATAAAAGTCCACAAAAACGTCGCAATATTCCTCCATACTGCTCGTCCAATGTAATACAGGTGTCCTGAGTGGGTAACGTTACTGGAAACAATATAATTTAGTGTATTTTTATAACCTAAACCGTAGCATATTATATTTCCTGGATGTGTGTTCATGGTGCTATGGAGCCATGGCAGAATGAGTGTAGCACGTTCCGTGCATTCTCCGCCTATATTAGCCAGTTGACTGAGAATGCGCAAACACGCTATCCCCATGTATGCGCAACAAAGAAATGCAATGTGCTGCAATTTAGCATGTGAAAATATACTAAAAATGTTGTTTCGAGTAAATTATGGACAATTATAGCAAACCAGAAATCTGTGTAATAAGAACTAAATTTATTTACTATCCCTCCAAATCATCTGGAAATTAATTTTACACCTAGAAATGGAATGTATCCCTCTAGCTACAGAGCGGCGTCAACATGAATCCAAAAATATAGATGGTAATTCTGGTATGATATGATACAGTGATGAAAGAAAAACCAATACAAATTTTGGGCTATTTAATAACATTTTTTTATATACATAAGTACCGGTTCCCCCAACATGGAACATTTTAAAAAATGAACTAAACTTTTACAGAGTCTGGAATGAATTAAAAATGTCTCGTCAGGAAAACTTTGTGCTCTTATCTGTAAATATCATTTAAGCTACATTTTAACTTGAATTTTTTCTGATCACATTTACACTGATTTATATCATTTCTCAATGATTTGCTTTCAACTTAAGGTCAATGTTCCTTGCCTTTCTACTTATGTGTCAATGAGATTTCCATTTCTGGAAAAGGTAAATATGTGCTGATATAATTATCTGAGATTTCCATTGTAGTTTAATAATACAGACTGAAAAATGTGTGCTTCTATATCTGCTGTGTATTGTACTTGCATTAATAATGTGAATCTTGTTATTTTTTCTATTAGTCATAAACTACTGAAAAAAAAACAAGGATCAAGACCTTTAAACCAAAGTGGCCTCCGTACCAAAGTGTGGTTTTGGCATTCTGTTACACCCGTCCTGGTAGCTGTAAAAACTGTAAAAACGAACCAAAAATGCTGATGTACTCAGTTTATTTTACTTCCTGTGGTCACAGTTGGTAGGTTCAGTCAGAAGAAAGGAAAAAAACGTATAAATAAAAACAGGAAGTAGTCTTCAGGGGGCGCTGGCGTTCATCTTGTCCTGACAGCTGTCCCAGAAGTTCAGCAGTCTGTTGTCCTTGTTGGAGCAGAAGTCGGTGAAGTCTCTGAGCAGCCGGTCTGCCAGCCTCTCGTCGCCCAGCACGCCCGTCCTCCAGGCTTTGGTCAGCATGGTGTTGTAGGCCCAGTAGTAGCCCACGCGTTCCTCGCCACCGAAGGGGCCCTGGCTGGTGGAGGTAGTGGAGTTCCTGCGCCGCCGCTGCTGCCCGCTGGAGTACTTCCTCTTGGAGTATGGTAGCTGCAGGAACACGGTGCCTGGGAGAGGCAGGGAAACTGGTCAGCTCCCAGTAAACTACGGGTCAGCTCATAATAAACTACTGGTCAGCTCCCAGAAAACAACAAGTTGTCTTCCAGTAAACTGCAGGATGTTTATGACTTAACTGTGGTGAGACTGACCTGTAACGTGGATGTACTGAGGTTTGTTCTCGGAGGGGAAATTAAAGGTTGACGCAGAAAACTTGTCGTGAACGAAGCCGAACCTGGAGAGACAAAGCAACCCAAGAACTGGTCTGAAAACAGGACTTGTAGACTTCATCAGACCCGCCTTCCAGTACCAGGTCATCCTAATCTGGACTTTCTAGTCCAATCCATCCTCTTCATCGGGACCTTCTAGTACCGGGTCGGCTCTCCTCTTTAATTCTTCATGTGGGACACCTGGGCCAACTGGGACACCTGGAATAATTCGGACAACTGGGATACCTAGGATACCTGGGACAACTGGGATGCCTGGAATAATTCGGACAACTGGGATACCTAGGATACCTGGGACAACTGGGATGCCTGAAATAATTCGGACAACTGGGATACCTAGGATACCTGGGACAACTGGGATGCCTGGAACAGCTGAGAATACTGGGATAACTAGGACACCTGGAGATAACTGAGACAAATGGGATACCAAGAACAACAGGGAATACTGGTACAACTGGGACGCCTGGGAAACGGGATGTAATACACATAGCCTATCGTTTTCTATAACAGATTTTTATGATTAAAAGAAAATTAAACGAAACTGGCCGACATTAAACTATAAAACAATTAAAAACCTGCGGACACATAAACTGTTTGTTAAACCAGGAACAGAAAATATATTTACTGTCAAACATTGAGAAAATCAAAAAGCAACAACCTGTAGAGAATGGCCTCCTGGAAGAGCTGCATCCTGTCCCAGTACGTCTCTGGTTCAAACCCTGTTAGATGACACAGACAGACATCAGGACATGGGGACATGTTGGATGGACAGCATCCGTTCTAAAGAAAGCCCAAACCTTCAAACAGGCTATCATTGCTGTTCTTCAGCAAACACTGGATGCTGAGTGGGATGAAGAGCTGGGCTCTCAGCGGGTCTCCATACAGATACGAAGTCAGTGCGAAGGGAACTTCCAGAACGGGGACCAACAGGAAGCCGCAGGACGCCGCCTTCCTGTGCCAGCCTTGGACCTGAAAAATGTTACCGTGAATAAATCTGAATGTGACAGCAACTAATTAGATGAAGCAGACGTCCCCATCAGCTGCTGAAAGATTAAGATCACGTCCTGATCCACCAGGTCTGGAAATATCTGTCTTAGAAACTGTACACTTCATCTATCTTCTATTAATCATCATTAAACACAGGAAAAATTTAATAAAATCTATAAAATATAACAAATTAAATACAAATACAAATTATACCAAAAATATAATAGAATAAAAACTGTACAAAAGAATTCAATTTAAAAATGCTCCATCTAATTACTTGAACTACCATGTTCCTAGACCTACAGGTTGAGGAGGAAGTGTAGCAGCCGTCTTCCAGTCTGGGCTATTAATCAGTCCTAGACCTAAGATTAGTTAAAATTCCTTTGAATACTTAACGCTAAGTTTATCTCACCCAGATCAGAGAAGCCCCTCCTGCTAGATGTAGTAAAGGGTTCCTCACTACAGGTCCTGGAGAGCCGGTGTCCTGCAGGTTTTAATGGTGTCCTTGCTGCAGCACACCTGACTCAGACCCAGACAAGCTCTGCACATGTATCAGGTGTCTTGCAGCAGGGATACCATGAAAAGCTGCAGGACACCGGCTCTTCAGGACCAGGAGTGAAGAACACTGCTGTAGTGTATCGTCCCCCGAGACCTTATTCTGAGTTTCTGACTGTGTTCTCAGATTTATATCAGATAAAGCCATTGTACTCAGAGATTTTATTGTTCATGCTAACAATGACAATGACAGTTGAAATATCACCTTTAATTCTATTTTAAATTGAGTTGGCTTTTCAGAAAATATCCATGAGCCTACCCACTCGTTTAAACATTCGCTTGATCTTATGGTATCGATTTGTCCTCATAATCCTGTTCTGTCTGATCATTTCCTAGTAACATTTCAGTTTACTTTACTTGATTACACAATGCCTGACAGCAAGTGCCGCTATAGTAGATGTTTTTCAGATGATGCTGTTACCAAATTTAAAAAGTCAGTTTCATCTGTATTTTCTACTGTTCCGTATTTAAATATGATGAAAGCACCCACCAAAGCTTGAACCCAAAAGAAGTTGATCATCTCAGTGATGAAACACCAGCTTCAATGCGTACAGCGTTAGCGTTAGATAATGTTGCCCCACTAAAAAAGAAGGTAACCAATCAGAAGACTTCTGGATTCCGATCAGCCAGTAAGAGCCTTCCCTTAGGAATCCGGAAGTTACAGGAGTCAACCCCATTGGCAGAGAAAGAGCATCATGCCAAAGCTAAAAAATAGCCGCTTTCACTAACTAAAATGGCCTGGACTCATACATATGCGCAATCACTGAGTTATTCATTTCATGGGCTTACCTCTTTTAGCATATAATATACCGTGTAGAAACCATTTTTCTAAGAAAGATTAAAGGAGCTACAGGTTGGCATCTATTCATTATTTATTGTTTACAATAAAACTAATTATAAAATATAAAAGTAAATCAAACTGAAAAATATAATAAAATAATAACAAAAAAATGTATATGAAATAAGAAGTATAGAGAATAAGTATAGATAAAAAATCAAATGAAATACTATAAATTTATATAAAATTAGATTAAATCAATGAAATATATCAAAATTAAATAAAAAATAGAAATAAAAGAATTAGAAATATGATAGATTAAAAAGAATAAAACAAGATTTAGATATAAAAAAACAGAAACATTAAATCTACGTTGTAATGTAAGGTACGGTGTAATGTTTCAGGAGAATTTTAAATGAGAAATAAATTAAAACAGGGTATAAAATGGGCTATTGGTTCATTCCAACTATAACTCTACTTAAATAACTCTACAGCGACTTCCACCGGACGGAGTTATGGAGGTTCTGGTTTAACATAAATCTGATTTAACATGATGGCTCAAGGCAGACCAGACACCCCAGACACTAACTGGTAAAACTGGAGGGTCGGAAAGGTGTGGGTACCATCTCAAAGAGCACTGCAGCGGTGACGGCCATCCAGTGCAGCTTGATCTCAAAGGCAGCATTCAGAGAGAAGTTGCCATGGTAATAGCAGCTGCACCATTCGGTCCGGTCGCTGCGGTTGTTGACGTCTACGTCCAGGGTGACTGTCTTCTGCTCCGGGACGGTGGCAGCTGCAGGACAGATGGACAGACAAAGGGAGAGAGACAGGAAGAGGGCAGGAGACGAGTTCAGAGCCATCCCACTCAGCTGTTACTGATCCTGCCGTAGAACTTCGGAGCCTTTATTGATCTTTTTATAGAACTCTTATCTGATCCACAGAACTGAGGTTGATTAGATTTTCTGTTCGTTTAGTTACGTGATCGATCAGCAGGAGTGACAAGTCGGAAGGAACAGGAAGATGATGAAGAATACCTCATCAATTAATTCATTGGTTACAAAATAAAACAATAACAGTTTTATCTTCTCTGCATCGGCTTCCTGTTAAACTCTACTCGTATAAAACCCTCAGAGACCAAGATCCACTGGATCTGGTTCCTAGAGGCAGAATCAGATCCTCTGATGGAGGTTTTCCTTCCTGGTACTGGTTTATCTGAACCCAGGTATCATAAACTGGACTGATGTGAATCAGATGATGGATCTGGTTAAACTGGACTATGACTGGTCTAGAATGAATTAACGTTACATGAACTTTTAAACGGGATCTTTTTAAATGAACATAAGAGCAGCAGAAGCATTAGTAGCTGCAGGTACAGCTAAACATCACCATTGATGTTATGAAGCTGGTTTACACTGCAGAGGAAGGAAGCATTTCCAGTTAAAACTGGTTTACGCTGCAGAGGAAGGAAGCATTTCCAGTTTAAACTGGTTTACCCCGCAGAGGGCGGAAGCATTTCCAGTTTAAACTGGTTTCCAGTTTAAAGCATGAACCAGGAAACAAGCGTAGCGTCACGGCGTGCAGAGCTGGGAGAGCACTTCCTGTTGGAAACGCAGGGAGAGCGACAGACGAGGACGATGCACACCACAGCACTACTGTCCCCACAGCCACTAACACCACAGCATGCAATGAAACACCACTTTACCATCACTGGGTCAGCCACACGTCACCAGGTCCCGTGCACGGGTCGGGTGGTGGAAATTTTGATCACATCAACCAAGGATGTGACAGCTGCAGCATGCAGAACACAACACGCCACCAGCTGCTCCATGCACATCTACAGGCTGCTGGCAGGGAGGCACCTGGAGTCACACTTCACCTGAGGTTTTAATTCCTCTTCTATTCAGAATAAAAGTTAATTCCACTTCAAAGAGATGAAAAATTAACATGTAAATCAACGGCCCCCAAAGTGCAGACTCCAGCCCGGATCCGGACCACAAGGCATGTCAGTTCGGACACTGCCATACTATCTATTTGCTTTTATCTATATAAGTTTTTTCAACTTAATCTTTCACAAATAGGAAAACCAATGGTTTACAGTGTGAGATAGTGTCCATGGATATTATTTACAACGATCTAGTGAGAACAGCTATTTATATTCCCCAAAGTTTGCTGTCTCGCCTATTCAGCGGTGTGTCTCCACCATCTGTAAGTTCGACAGCCAATGTGTTTTCTTCATGTGAGACTGGTTCATGTGACGCTGGAAGTTAACAGGTCAGATTGTAAAAAGCAGCCTTCAAGTCCTTTTGGTTTGATTGTTTTTTACTTCCCTAACTGTCATTGTGAAGTTTTGCAGAACATGATGAATTTAATTTATGTGAAAACTTAAAGTTATTTTATCTGTACTTTTTATGTTATTATTATATGTTGTTTATACATAAAATAGAGTGGAAAAAGTTTAATCGATAAAGGGATTTTTGTACATTTTTCCAGGCCCCTAACCTTCAGTGGACAGTAGATATGGAGCTTTGAAAAATAAGTCTGAGGACCCCTGCTGTAAACACTTACTGTAATACTGAATGAAAATGATAATTCTGATTCAAACTTAATCCTGAAGTAATAGGCTGGTTTATTCCACTTTAATTGCTCTATCATGTAATCCGTCATTCTGCTTTAAATTAATTCTGGTCATTCTGAGAATGTTTGTTCCCTTTTCCTGCCGCCATGAGAACCAAATGAAGCAAACGTGGAACTCAAAGCGAGTGTGTTCAGGTGAAAGTGAAGTGCTGTGCTAGAGACTAGCTGCTGCTTCACAACCACAATCCACATCCAGAGAAAATTCTTATTATTATGTGGTTTTTCATGTTGTAGTTGAGAAGAAACTAAGCAGGAAGCAGTTGTTTTCTTGGAAGTACCTCACTTCCTCCCCCTGTCCAATCAGAGCCCAGATCTAAAGCATGGAAACATTCATTCAGAATTATTATTTGTATGTAACCCTGAGGAGAAGATTTTAATTCTGAATTATTTGATTCTGAATAATTTATTCAGACTTAAAGCTTTAAGGAGCAGCATGTAGCAGGGTCATGTGATGAACCATAGCCCTGCTTGTGGTGATGGTTTCTGTGACCCGTCTCTGCCCTGTGTGACACTGAAACATCCGACCTGGACCATCCCTGAGAGCAGACTTGTTTGGGACGTGCATGGGGCTGGACGAGGGGCTCCTCTGCAGGGGGCTGGGAGGATGGGGCTGGGTATACCTAGCAGTGCGGCGGCCTGGCTGCGTCCTCCAAAGCTGCGGCTGAAGGAGCTGTGCCTACTTGCGTAGGAGGCTGGCCGGCTGGGCAGCCAGGGTAGGAGAAAGGCCGGGAGGTCGCAGGGGCGCCGCTCCTCCAAAACGAAAGCCACCTCAAACCATTTCCTCTGGAAAAGGGCAAAGTCCTCCAACGCTGCTGTTGACCAGCCTCCGGCGGCGGCGGCCGTCAGCTGGGAGGCCAGACCTGCAGCAGAGATACCAGACGGACCACAAGGGTTTGTTTTCCCGTCTCCCAGTCAGAAACTATTAAAAACTCACCATCCTTCTCTCCCACGATCCTGTAGAAGTAGAAGCCGTAGACAAAAGTGCGCATGGCATCCCCTGAAGCATGAGCCACCAAACCTTCATCAAGCATTTTCTGTGAAGAAAAACATGAAACACATGGAAGGATGGAGCGAGATGAGCAGAGGACAGGAGGCTTCATCAGCGGTAACAAGGGACAGAGCTGAAGATCAACCACAATTAAGATTTAACTTCTGTGCGCTCTGCGTGTGCACGCATGTGTGGCATCTGTGTGAAACCTAGAAATCATGTGGAGAGGAATAAGAAGCTGTGGTGGAAATAAGCTAAATACCAGCTAACTGTTTAGTTTTTACTACAAAGACCAAATTAAACCTGGTCTACAGGAAACTCCAGGGTTCCGGCTGCAGGTTGCATCATGTAGCTCAGAAGTGAAGCTTTCATGTCAAAACTGCGTGAGAGAGAATATAGAGGAGCTCATGATTAGATGTCCTGTGATAATCCTCCATCTCAAATACAAAACATTTTTCTGTTTAAACACTGAACACAAGCTGGAATTTAAAAAATGTAATCACAAACGAAATCGCAATATCGGACAGAAAAATTGCAATTACGTTTTTTCTACAATGTATCAGCCCTAGTGAGGGAGCTGACAAAGCTGTCATTTACTGGCCTGGTCTAACTCTACTGGTCCAACCCCACCTGTGGTCACCAGATTTGTGGGAGTAACAGCCAGAATGAGATCGTGAACACAAGCTTTCTGCAGAAGCTGGCCAGCCTCAGCCCTCAGCCGGAGTGATCCGGTCAGGAGTCCAGACATCCAAAAGGAACTTTCCCCCCCTTTTTTTAGCTTAGCATGCAGGCAGGATTCCCTCTGATTTTCTAAACTGAGCGTGCTCAGACCACCGTTTCCTCCACATGAGCATCCGTCATTTCCGCTGATGCATCAGGGAGAAAACAAGTGCAGGACTTTTACCTGCATGATATCCACAGCCATGCCCTGCGTGGCCACGCCCTCCACGTTGTTTACCAGCCAATGAGCAACCTCTGCACTGATGAAGCAGTTGAGTGGAAGGCCTTTCTGCTCCGGGAGCAGCTGTACACCCGTCCTACAGCATCACAGAAAAGCATTATTAGTCATATAGATTTTTTCTTTAAGTCTCATCGTCTGACCTCCAGAAATATTAAACACGATGAAATAAAATAAATAGAAATAAATATGCGGAGGCGCCATAGACAGAAACTTTGCGTTTATGACTAAATGCGAACATCTGCTGAACACCCGGAAGTGCATCAGTGGCCAAAAAAATAAGTCGGACCAAAATCTTAAAATTCCAATGTGAATTACAATTAAGCAATTTAAAAGAATAACTTTTCGCAAAAGTTGTCTCATAATCAGGTGACAGCACAGTTATGGTTATATTAAGGTTCTGTGAATGCCTGAGGAGCGGAGTATCTCTCATCGACTGTGCTGCAATCAAGTTGTCAGTGTGGAGAAAAGCCCCGCCCCAAAGCCGATGATTGACAGCTTGGACTAAAGGAAATAAATAAGGATAAATATAGAAGAATAAATAAGTATATATAGGCAAATGAATAAGGATATATATACGTAAATAAATAAGAATAACTATAGGTAAATGAATAGGGAAAAATATAAGGTAATATATATCGGGAAATAAATAAGGAAGGAAATATATAAGGAAATGAATTAAACAATATAATTAAGTGAAAATAAATTGGGAAAAGAATTATCTTTACGAAGTGAGAAGTCCAGCAGTTGAGTCAGCGAGGACTGCTGAGGGCAGAGCGTGCCGTGACAGAACTGAGAGCGTGCTCATCACATGCACTCTCACCTGGAGGATTCTCTGCCTGCAAATACCGTGTTGTTCCCTCTCGGTGCAGAAATACCTCCTCGCGATGTGAGTTTACACTTGTGGTACTAGTTTATGCACGCTAATCCTGTGCATATGCCCGATGTTTACCGTCTTTAAGCTCTGTTTAGAGGTGCCCTGTCTGCATTCATGCGCGCCCCTTTAGGAACTTATTTATTGCATATGGTAGTCGCTTCTCGTAACCTTGTGTGGACTGCAAGAGGCTCGACACACGATTGAGCAAAGGGCCGATCTGAAAAGTAATCATCCAAGTGAAAAATCTGCTAAAGGCTTAGTCGCACAGTGTAGGCCGCCTTTAAGGATATCTGAAGCCAAATTATTTCGGGGAAGTTCTGTTAAAACTAAAATATTTAACCTTTTCTAGACTAGAAGAGACTAGAACATGAAGACTAGAACATGTTAACGTGCAGTATGGCAACATGATGGGGAGAAACTAGGCCTCAAGACTTAAGCGAGCATCGATATCCAAACTCGGGCTGCCTGATTTGTCGATTCATCACAATTAGGTCAACAAGCTTCTACTCTGACATGTCTCTGCCTTCTGTACAGACCAGGATTATACGTCTGAAGAGGTTAATGCCTTGTTCGATTTGTCAATTTGTCGGAACTCAGAACTGGGAATGACGTCACATCATTGAGAGCGTTTAGGTTGATCTATTCGGGAAAACTTGCAAAATCGCCATGTATCTCCTTGGTTGGTCGTTATTTCAGAGGCTAAACATGTTAGCAGACAGCTTCTAGTATAAGCAGAGAGATCACATCCAATGCTTTTATGTAGCGTTTCAAACATGCATGCATTTTGTAAACTTAATTTCTGCATATGAGAAACAAACCTTTAACTCTAATTTATGTACAGTTAACTAAGAACATTAATACATAAATATATGTACTCTTAGTTTCAGTCACCATTGATTTGATGGGCAGCCATCTTTACTAGGTGAAGCGTGGTTGGTGGGACTACCCTGACTTTCCCTGTCGGATCGGTTCCCGACTTCACGGAACGTTCGAGTTGTATTTCCAACTCGGAACTTGAAAAATTCGACTTCCGAGGACAAATTGAAACGCACCATAACACTGAGCCAAGCAGCTTTACCATCTTTTTCTGCACAGGTTTAGTCTATACTTTAATTTCCTGTGGATGAAAAATCTCACATTAAACTACAGAAACTGTAGAAGGAGGAGTTCAAGGTGCCATCAAGGTGTCCAGGCTGCTAATTTCCGTCCTAATTTCCTGTGGAGGCAGTCATAGGACTTTATTCTGCAGCTACATCTTGGCTCTGTAAGTCATTCTGATGCAAACATTAGGTTTTAAATGACCTCATTGTAAGATCTGGGAACTAAGGGCCAGATATTTTTTATGATTCTTACTCATCTTATTATTAAGATAACATAAAGAGGGTGCACCGTCCTCCACACACCTGCTTGTATCGGTGTTTGGATGTAAACTGTGTTTTTGCCTCATTATAAAACAAGTGAATCTAAAATTATGTATCAATAGGTTACATGTATATGACTGAATGTCTCTTTTTCTTATTTCAAGTCAAGAATAATGAGTTTAAACTCACACAACATGCACACCAATATAATCTTACGTGGGATGTTTGATGGCTTCAAGTATCTCCAACAGTGTGGAGGTAGAAGACAGAGAGAGGGCCGTGGCTGCAGCCTGCCCACTGTGGAGACATCATCAGGGTCAGAAACCCGGAGAAAACTACGGAGGAACAACTAGAGCAGAACAAGACCTCATGGAGAAAATGTTACCTGGAGTCCGTGCTGCTGACTGCAGCCTCTCCTGCAGGCTGAGTTGCTGACGTCGCTCCCAGATGAACTCCTTTATCTGCAGCCTCGGTGCTTTCTGCAGGCAGCTACACAAAAAGAAATACACGTAACTCGCTTCAGGCCTTTCCACAGGATGACAAGAGTAACATTTGTCATCATTGTAACATCATCTGGAGTTATTTAGTCATGCAGACACTTCTAACAAAACTCTATTTTTGTTTTCTAAACAAGCTATTTCTTTCCTTGCTATTTTTTGTCTAAATGTTTTTTTTCCATGTTAACCAGCCCGTAGAACCTGAAGCATTTTATTTCACCATAGCAACCTGATGTCTACAAGACAGCCTCAGTTATCAGATGATGAAACTAAAATGATCTAAAATGAATGCATCAGATACAGCAGTATGACATTTATGTCCACGTTTTCTCATCTCCAGCGTAGCGTGGGTGGAAGACCCCCAGTCTGCCACGGCTTCCATAGCAACATGAACGCGCATCCAGGAAAATGCGATATGCTAAGGTTTGAGCTCTAAACATATACTAAATTATGTTGTTTCGAGTAAATTATGGACACTACCCACTTGGATTAAAGTGGACGAGCAGTATGGAGGAATATTGCCAAGTTTTTGTGGACTTTATGGACCTTTTTGCTAGGACGCCATTCAACATCTCTGTAACTGAATTGACACAAAACGAAAACCTCCCGACATCTCCGCCTACATGATGAATATCAAGAAAATGTTCCAGAGTGTTAATCAGCATGAGGATGAGTAAACAAATGAAGGCACGTCATTCTGAGGGCAGAGTATTCCTGTACGCTGCACTAACACACAGGGCGGCAGCGGCTCAGGTCCAATAGGTCCCTCTTTCTATCCTCACTTTGGAATCTCTCTTTAAGTCCTCCTTCTACGGTCACCCTTTCTGTCGTATCCACCCCCAACCGGTCGAGGCAGATGGCCGCCCTCCCTGAGCCGGGTTCTGCTGGAGGTTTTGCCTTCCTGTTAGAAGGGAGTTTTTCTCCCCACCGTCGCCTGAAGCTTGCTCAGAAGGGGATTGATCAAAGACTCTTTTCGATGCAGTCTGTTGGTTTCCTTACATAGGCTATTTTGTTATCAATTGGCTAGTATATAT
>JAVQJG010187945.1:0-29635 GCA_036024015.1 Craterocephalus amniculus | reverse complement strand
GAACTGATGATGTTAACCTGGGTAGCAGCTTTTAAATCAGGTATGTTTGGCTTACAGATGCTCTTTTGGTGGGTAAACAGGAGTAGAGCGGATGTAGATTGTTAAGTTTCAGCTGCTCCCAGGTCTGATGTGTCATGTTACAGAGCGTGTACTTTGTATGTGCTGCATAAAACACGGATACAACCCACTTTGGTGTATTCCAGTGGTGATATAAGTGAAAGGAATGATTTAGCAACAAAAGAAGAGAAAACAACAAAACACCAACTACAAGCACAATACCACTGCAAATGAGAGTGGCTGAGAAAAGCAAACAGCCTGCAGGGTGAAAACAAAACCATTGACAGTATGGTTCCATATTGCTTCCTGGAAGCTGGAAACCACTCCTTATCCTTATAAGACTCGCCAGAACAAATATGCAGCACACGACACAGCGGTCAAATGTAATTCTACCACAACAGTGACATTGATACTACATTTCAAGAGCAGCTTAATGTGGCATTAACTAATCAGCAGCATGTAATGTAACCTAATTATATTAATATGTGCACTTCCATGAGGGAGAACAACAGCATTAATAGAGGATCAGAAGTGGGTAAGAAAGAGTGTTTCAACAGCAATTATTAGCTCTATAACATATAGTCCAAGTACAATGCTTTTGTAAAGCAAGACATGACATTTTCACTATAAATAGGGTGCACAACATCTGTTATAACATCTATGAGTCTATTTAGCCTCCATGCAAACAAACCCTTCGCTCATTATATGCATACATGTTGCCGTTAATGGCTGCCTACCTGATGCTGAGGAAAATGCAGCCTTGGATGTCTGCTGATCTTCACAGCTGAAAAAAATAAATTGTAAAACATGTATGAGACAAATACAGATGCAGTTCACATACAAATATATACATTTTTCCCCTCAGTATATAAAACATTCATGGTGGATGTCACAGCTCACGCACCTTTAAAAACTGACACTTTATTCTTAGAGGTTTTTAACGGGCTATTTAGCACACATAGAATTACCCGGAGCCAAACATAATCAGAATGATAAATAAACTGATGAGTTTGCTGTAGAGAATAAAGGAGAAAACTGCATCTGGTGGAGTGGATGGATGGACTGTTAAACAGAACGTTTACTGTCCTTTTTTTCAGGGGCTTTACTGTCTTTTTTTGAAGGCAAAACACACATTCTGCCTCTTTTTAAACAAACCGATGATGTTGTTTCACTCAGCCAACTTTGGTCAATGAAAGAGCACATTATTCAGAAGCTTCATTTTGCACTGTGAAAATGGTAACTTGCCTCGCCTAGTTGTTACAGAGATAGTCAAATACTTGAACTGAAATGTTTAACTGCCTCGTGGGCTTTTCTTTTTTAGATACACAATTAAGTTAAGTCAAAAAATGTCCTTAGACTATAAAAATACCAAGGCCTCTATTGTTAGCACTGTGAATTCCCTGGCAATGACAAGGAGGTGGCCTTTAGATGCATGGCTGAGGGTGATGACTGTAAAAGTTGAGGTACAACATAGCAGCCCGACAGGGACCTCGGCAGCTTATTTGCACCAAAATCTGCTGTAAAAGAAGAAATCTTGCTTTTGAAATTATCCATCCATCTCAATGCATGTTCTAAACCACATATTCCAGTTCAGGGTCGCTTGGAACATGGAGCTTATCCAAGCAATTAGCAGGCGAGAGGCAAGGATAGACCCTGCATGTCCTCAGTCTAAGCTCTGGGCCAACATAGAGACAAAAAAGTGCTCAGGGAGAATTTTAGATTGACCAATTGACCTAATAAGTGTATCTCTGGACAGTGGGAGGAAGCTGGAGAGAACCCACGCATACATGCAGAGAACGTACACACTGCACAAAAAGGTCAGGATTGTACGAACACTCCCCAGCCAAGGCTGGAACTAGCGACCTGCAGCAATGCTAACCACAACACCACTGTGCAGCTGACAGTTTTTGACTGTAAAAAGTTCTTTTTAAATCAGATTATGGAATTAGTTTTCATCTTTCAGCAATTTCAAAGCAGAATTATCTCCATGTCTCAAAAGTGTAATCCAAGCATTGTGTTCTAATAAAAGTCCATGTGCAGTTTGTTGTTGTATAAATTCCAAATATTCTGGACCGGAATAAAAAGTGACTTGTCAGCTGAATGCAGCACATTGCCCATAGCCAGAGCTAATGACTGGCTGGAGGACTGTTGGGCGACAAGTTAAAGATGCTTTAAAGGTGGATTGTTAGAGAGGGAAAGCAGCACATCCCAGGCTCTCACTGTAGTGTCTTTCCTCCTTCCCTCAGGACACTTTGCACACACTGCAGCTACACAAACACCTGCATTCTCCCAAACACCCAAGCAGACTGTGCAGAAGTGCATCAACCAAAAAAATATAAAACAGTTATTAGTTTTCACAAAACATTCTGCAGAAAAACAGTTCAAACACACCTTCATTTATAAATCAATAAAAACATTTCTCATTAGAGTTTAAGTTTAGCTTATGCTCATGCAAACAGCAGCTGTAGGTTTACAGAGAGTAGGCTGCATACACGCTAGGATTTAAAGGTCTTCTTCACCATTTGACATTGGAAAGATCTGATTTAAGGAGCTGTGCTGAAATGATGCCCCCCTATAAAAACGGGATGCTCCTGATATTGTAGTTTCAGGCTACGGAACCGTCACTTTGCCCTTGCTTTTAACACAACAGTTACCAGAAGGAAGATCCCCCGCTCTCAGTGAGGGTTTCTTTGGCAGAATGCTGCATTTGGCCACCTTCTTGTTTAGCTTTTGTTGTTGTTCTGTCTGAAGGACAAAACAGCAAAGCTCCTGAGACAACCAACAGATCTCATGCGCTGCTTTAATAAACGGCAGAGCTAGAAAACCCATGATGGTTTGCTTTCTGCTTCTGGTCTGAATGGATCCAAGTTAAGCCGAACATTTTACTTAAACTTGCAGCCTGCGCTGTTTATATTCTGCAGGAATACATGGTTATTATGGTGCTAATTAACAGAGCTTCATTTTAAACCCTCTTCAGAGCAGGAGAGAGAAACTTCTGACAGATAAAAGGACAATAAAACAGCTCACTTATCACTGCAAAGAGACCATTACGCCAAGAGGGACATGAGCGGGAACAGACAAATTAGATGAAACACCCTGGAAGACATAAAAAAACATCATCCAAGAGCTTAAGAGAGACATTTTCATTCTTGTGATTCTTTCTCCTAAGCCTGCTTACCTTTGTCACCATGAGCACTAGGAACTCCTAAAAAAAATTAAATGAACTAATGACATGTATATTTTTGCCAAGTCAGCAAAGCACAGAAAACAATAAAAAGGTGAATGAGTGGAGAAACTCATTTAGTGCCCACTGGTTTCCAGAGGTGGGGCACTTCACAGCTGGCCACCTTCACAAGCACAATATGCCGCTCGGGCTTGCATTGTTCCTTCATCCCTGCAGCGTAATTAGTCACAGAAAGCCCAAGAGGACAAGGTGAGGATAAAATGGTGCCTGGGAAACATCTTACCCCGGCCCCAAAAAGGAGTCTTTAATAAAACTGCGCACCATGACGTCCTAAGATCAAACACTACCTAAGCAGATGGATTACACACAGGTGGAGGAGGCGACTCATATCATATACAGAGGATTTGCTTATGTGTGTGTAGCCATAACAACAGAGATGCAGCGTCATGGCACACTGACAGGAAGTCTCACACATCAAGCAAAAAATGAAGTGTGAATTTAATATATGCCACTGATTTATTGCCCTCACATTCTTGCCGCTGAGCAGCTCCATTAAAAAAAATGGGGTCGGGTGCTGGTCCCATGCTACAGGCAACTGCAAAGATCAATGGCGGCCGCTTACCAAGCTCAAGCATCTCTCATTTCCACCCACATTTGCCAAGCTTCTTTTTGAGATTTGTACAAATAATTTCAGCCTTTCTTCTATGTAAATAAAAGAATAATTATTTCACTACTCATCAGATGAAAATGGTCAAATCTTGTCACTAAATGTGAAGATGTTAAAGTTTGAACTTGTGACCTGATCATTTTTAAATTATGCAGTATTGTAGGAAAAAACCTACTTCTCATGAGATCTTGAACAGCATTAAAGCACATCCTCTACAATCCACACAATGTCTCTTAATTCAGGACACATTGGCCTGAGCGATAGCTCCATGAAAATCGTTCAGCTGGGACACGGCCTGTCCGCCCAAGCACGTCCTCGGGGCCTTTAACTGCAACACCAAGGACAATCCAATCAGTAGCCAACCTCTAAAAGCAGCTACAAGCCTCTGCAACTTGATGCTGAAAGCTTAGAAAATCCTTAAAATGCTAAAGTACAGATACGTGGGAAAATTAGTAAAGAATGCTGAGGAGAAAAAAAAGAGATGCCATCAGTCTGAATAAAGACAAGTGCAAGTTTTAAATCATGGAAAACAGCACAGCTCAGCTCGCAGTGCTGACTGAATAAAACCCACTAACTAATTGTCTTGTGTCTTCCAGCATCGTCACACATAAGAAGCAGATCCTGATATGCAATTAGCTAAATGGGTCCGTAGGATCTGGGCTTGATGAATGCAGTGGAGACGGGGTGTGGTGGGGGACTCATTACCCACTACCTTCTCAGTGGGAGCCACCTGTCCAGAACTGCACTCATTACAGAGGGCTTATTAGCCACTAGAAAAATTAGACCTGCAGAGAAATCAAGACATGGAGAGAATAAAACCAACAATGTTCATTACGGTCTGGCAAATGAACGATTTTGAGAGTAAGTAAAGGGAGCGAGCATCCGTTTTCCACCTCCTGTGTGCAGCAGGGCAAGCTTTTAAAGTATGAAATGAATAACGACTGTCTGATGATTAGTACAAGCTCTGATGTAGCCAGAGGCAATGTTTGACTATTGTAGCATTATGCGCTAGACTGTGTAGCAGGATATATAAAAAAGTATGGATACTTTTACAGTGTAAGCTGTGATATTTTAACAAAAACAGCTCTATGTGTTGCAGATCTCGGCTGTATCACAGGCTGCATTTTACCTGGAGCAGGATTGGTAAACAGCCTGTAAGATTCGAACTGATTTTGTGTTTTACTAAGTGACCTGGGGTCACATTTATAACCCCTGCGTACGCACAAAATGGGGCCTGAAAATGGCATGCGCCTCTTTCTACGCATAGGTTGTGATTTATAAAATCAAACTTGACGGGAGAATGTGCGGTCTTTCATGCCAGCTCTGACCCATGCCTACTCTGCTTTTGGAGACTTGAGAAATTGGCGACACAGATGAAGAGGGGGGGGGATTGAAAACACACTGCATCAAGAGTCCTCGTGTGGCAGTGTGGGGTCCTGTCACCATGTCTCCAATTAATTTTGTGCTCTTGCTGTATGATCACAGATATGACTTTGGCTCACTGGTTAGTGCTCATGACTCCTAACCAGGCGGACAGAGTTCAAATCCTGCCTGCTCTGTCCTTGCGTCCTGCTGCGCTCTCAAACATTTAACTTCCCTTCACTTCAAATTTTGACCATAGATTGACTTTATGTCACATTTGTGTAATGCTGCACAGGCGAGCTATAACTACTGACCACTTCTTTTTAATCCCAGCCATGGTCCCTCTGTCCCACTCACAGAGTAAACAGAGGTAAGGATGTGCTGCCGCTCACACACTTCCTCTTATTTGACACGCAACTGCTGTGATACCAAACTAAATTATTTTCCAGCTCTCCGCCTCACTCACTAATGCATCAAATTTCTGCTTCGGTGCTTTGGTTATTTTTTTTCCCCTGCGGTTGCCATTGTTACTATAACACAACATGGGACAGCTGGCTCATTTTAATACATGTTGAGGCGCTTTGCATTGACCTTTTATGGTAGAATGTGGGTGTGTAGTGGGCGGAACATGAGCCAAATTCACCTGCGCAAACTTCCAGGAAGAGTGTGATTTATAAAGGGGAAATTGCTTGCACCTGTGCATTACGCATGGTTTTATAAATCGGAATATTTTTTGGCGTATGCAAACTTTTGGCTTGCATACTTTTAGCAAGAATCCTATGTACAGTTTTATAAATGAGACCCCTGATCTTTCCATGGAGACATGTGCTTAGTGTATCAAATTTTAATAGTATGAAAATTTCCTCATTTCTTTATCTAGGCTACATCGCAGTCTCTCATACATCTATGGACAAGGACTGATATTTTTCCCATGGAACGTCTGCAGGACAGTCTCCAGGAGAAATAAAAAGAGTAGGAATGGTGGAGGTTGCTCTTTAAATTTGCTCAAATTTTGTGACATTTCACAAAAAGCATGTGCAGCTTTTTCATTTATTTTGGAGTTACCAAGCATAGAAGTTTTTTGTTTTTTTTTAGGACAAGTCAGGCCTTTCTGACCTTCTAGGAGAGACTTAACCCAGTCAGTGCAGGTCACATCAGGCCCACGGATGGCCGCAGCGATCAAAATAAATTGGTCTCGTCAAGCTTTTCAGGCAGCAAAAAGAATTCTCAGATTAGTATAGAAAGCAAATCACACCTTCACAACCCAGTCCAGTTTCATTGTCAAATTCTGCAATTCAATTCATGTTTTCCACACCGCATAAATGATAAAGCGCTGGGGGTGAACGCAAAACAGAACTTCCTAAAAGTGAAATGTAGCCGTTTCCCTCAGCTTATATCATTTCATGTCCAAATACACATGTTGATAACACCACGGTCTCAATATACTATGCAGTCCTAGCACGGATGATTTAAAAACAATCTATTTCTATTCATGGAAAGGGCGAAACCAGATGGAGAAAAGTGAACTGTAACAACTGAGCGCAAATATAAGATGAAAAGAAGCCAGAGGAAAGCATGCTGGCTTGTTCAGTCCAGCACTGAGGTAAGCCTGTTTTGTGACAATTGCTGCATTACGCGTGCAGTGAGATGCTAAGGGAGATGATCTGATTAACAGTTTGGGAGCTTATAGTGGGGCTCTAATCCAAAAAGAGGTAAAGATCGCAGATATAATAACTTCTTATTACACAACATTTGGCATAAACAGTATCTGCTACACTGGAAGACACTGAGTCATACAGGTTAGGATTTATTAAAACAAAGAGCACAAAGCCAAGTGCACTTGGCAATTTGATGGAAATAGACAAAAGTTAAATTCATAGTGAGAGCAATTTCCTCTTTTCCTGTCCTCAGCAGCTCCAGCTGATCTGCAACAATAATGAAGTGACTGAATATTTTCTGCATGTTATGATTCACTCAAACAAAAATCCATTTATTATCAAACCTGCAGGTTTTGACGGTTGAACACGGCCCAGTGCAGCACCTCCAGTTTTCCAACAGCTGATGCTTCCAGCTTATGTTTTGCAAGAAGATATAAACCCCCAATTTCCATAAGACCAGCGACACGCCGATTTTATTGCACAAGTTCAAGAGTTGCATGTTCCTTGTTTTTTTGTTTTTTACAAGGTTTCCACAGAAACAGCACAGACGCTCCTGTCTCTTAATTTGATTGCATGTTCATGCTTCAGCCAAATCTGATTATTACTGACAGAGCAAAAGTCTTAAATATATATTTGTCTACACCTACTAGCAGCTTTAGCAAGAAAACTATCGTTCTTCATTAATTAAAAATATCGATATTTGTCTTTTCAAACAAAAACAGGGCTCTAGGGTTAGTGTTAAACTTGACACATCTCAGGTTTTTCCTGTGCATACAATATCTGCAACGGTTAAATACATTTTTTAAAATCTAAGAAAACTTTGAGATGACCCACTCTGTTTTGTTGGCAACACTTTAAACAGAAATACAAACAGATGAAAAACATGCATCCTCCATCAACCAGCAAACACACACTGGACTTCATCAATACTTTTTTTCCTATCATTCTGACACCCCTGTTTTGGGGAAGTGAGGACATCTGGAGAACAGCTGTTGTTCTGCATCTCTCTCTCTCACACACACACACACACTCGCATAAAGTTGTTACACAGCCACCCTATAAAGGGGCTGAAGAGGTGGAAAGGTCAGTGTCCAGATACTCCATTTAATGTGCTCTGACTATAGACAATCTCTTGAAATCAAATACCCCTCAGCCACATTGACCCCCTCAAAATAGGTGTGGGCTGTACACACAAACACACAAACACACAACAGAGCCTCTCCCGTCTCTCTTCTATACAAGGCAACCATTCAGCGCTCTCCTGGGCGGGCAGATTCTCAATGATTAGTCCTGCCTTTCCAGAGGGTGTGTTGGGGCTGGTGGGTGAGGTGGTTTGCAGACGGAAGGCTTCTAATTCAATTACACAGACCCCCCCACCCCACCCCACCCCAGCCTGACTGTCAACTCCATGAATGGAATCAAACTGGTCCAGCAGAGGTGTGGGGGGGGGCAGCAGAGCAACAATGTGTTTACATTTGTGGTTTACACTTTCAGCTCTTGTGCGAGTGTGTGTCCTGCTTCTCTCCGGCTGACCAGCGTGAACTCATGTGAGACGATGACATGACATTAAAACTAAACAGGCCTGTGCATTCTGGCTGAGGTACAATCTTCACACAAAAAACATGCTACTGGGGAATGAAACCCTCCTGCACTTGTTTTATGGCAGGAAGACCTTTAGATCGGTGGTCCTACAGCCTTTGACAACAACTAGAATCTCCTGATTCAATCTAGATTCAATAGAGTAAAAGTAGAAAATGCCCACAGTTTGCCTTACAAACTTAATGTTGTCACGATAAACAGCTGAACACAAAGTGGAAACAGTGACTGAAATATGAGAATGAAACATATTCTAAGAAATGTCTAAAGTGAGTGCAGTTAAATGTAAAAAAGAATTTACTATGAGAGGATTCTGTAATAAGCATAACAGACCACAAGCTTATAAAATGTGTGCATAAAGTCTTAAAGCTAAATCTCCATGAAAACAAGGCAAGTGGCAAGGCATAAAGGCTTTTTCTGAGCCAGTCCTCACAACCTAGAAATACATCTCTGTACCATTTTCAGTGTTTGACCTCCTATAGGGCTATATTCTACACCAACATCCTGAAAAGGTACCTGCAATGCTGTTTCAAAAAAGTTTCTAATAGAAAATATACCTCCTCTCTGAGCAGAAGCCAAGCCCATATGTCCTAAATAATAACAAGGCTGCACTGAAAGTTTGTCAGATCATTATGAACATTACAGTATACAAACTGTTCATAATAATATGTTACAATATCAAACAGATCTACGTGGCCCCGTGGTGCTGCCATTACCCCAAACATGCTGTGAATGATCACATATTTGACATATTCCCTTCAGGTTTTTTTACTTAAGCACCATCCAAGCCTTGAGGCAACCCGACCCAGAAAGACAGGTCACATCAGAAGGGCCCTTACTCCCTCACTGCCATGCAAGAGCATCCCTCACACATGGGCTTCAGGTGACGCCGAACGGCCGCAGATGCTCTGATGTCAAACAGGAAAGAAACAGAGACAAGACAGCAGAAAGAGTTTTCATAGCTCAATTTTATGGGCCTTGAACCAAATCCCACCTTCACACCGCACAGCACAGTATGATAAATACATGCCCCGGTTACACCTCTTTGTCACTTTGCATGAATCCCTACAAGACCTGGAGCTGGATAAAGATTCAGACCCTACTGTAACTAGCAGTTAGCTTCAGTAGCATTCCAAAAGTACTGATCCAGCAACACACATACAAACAGCATTAACATCAGAGAAAGTATAGCACTAAGAGAAGTACTTCCTACCTTACTTGTAGAGATAGTACTTTGTGTAGTAATTCATAAGATGCTGCTGGTTGGTGCGCATGAGAAGCCAATGTGTTCGCTCTGAAACTCATCCTGACAAATGACCCATAAAAAAGGAAAACGCGCAGGCAGCCGCAGATGTTAGTACATCTTTTTACAAGATACAATAAATCATCAAAGCTCGGTTTTTAAAAGCCACGTCTCAGTCTGGCAGCCCTCTAGATTAGGACAGACCAGCCCTCTTCTTGAGCTGCTGATCTAATCTTCTTTTGCATCTCAGCCGTACAGATATGGAAGTCCAATAATCTGCCCGCTGAGTGGACAGCTGCAAGCAGGCATTCAGCACTCTGCTACTGTACCTCTATCTGCAGCCAGGCCTCAAACACCAGCCAATCTCACATACTATAATTATTGTAGACTCAGAAAGACCTCATCTTTTCCCATTAGCAGCTTTTTGCAGTCAGTGTTTTCTAATAGATGAGCTCCTTTAAAGGTGTGACACCGTCCTGAAACGCTTTCAGAAAAGGGCCGCTGTAATTCCAGAGCAGGTTGATGCGTTAACAATTTCAGGCAGGTAAGCCGACCAGCGGGCAAGAAAACCAATTAAAAAGGCTTTTCAGAGGTCAAGGCAACTAAAAAAGGAAAAGGAAAACATGACTTGGGAGGTAGACTGCCATACTGGGCTGTGACTGGCTATTGTGGGGTGAACAATCCAAACACTCCGAACCCATTTTTTCTAGGCTGTCTGTAAAGAAAAAGGCCTGGCCTCTTGCTTGTCAGGTCCATTGTTAAGAGCTGCAGGAGCCACTCCCAGCTCACCTCATACACACTAAATAGTCTGCATTGTTTGCCAGGTCAGAGTGATGGAGGGCACACAAGATAACAAGCAAGCGCACACAAATCTCACTTTTCAGATCCCAAGAGGGCGGCAAGTATTTGTGTTTAAACTGCAATCTGCGATATTTCTAGAAATTCATATGCAAAAATATTCGCTTATAGACAAAAACACATAAGCCACCATTCTGCTTTCAAACAAGACCACCTTTTCACAGATTCCATCTTTGCATTGGGTGACCAAACAAACTTTGCATTTGTTATTAACAGCACATTAAGTACATTCTTATCATCACATGCTCATAAGAGATAGGGATGCACCGATGCATCAACTGAACATTGGTATCGGCTGATCTTTGCCCTGTTAACAGCCATCGGCAAATAAAAATGAATTCGCTGATGTTTATATGATGAAAGTTAAAGCTTGTTTCCGTTTCATAAATTGGTCTGATTGAATTTGTGCTCATTCAAGGATCGAGTGATGAAGAGCTGACACACCTATATGTTCAGTAGAACAACAGAGGTAATAGATAACAAAAAAAGCGAAACAAAAAAAAAAAACATCGGCCAAGATGTAATGGTAAACATCAGTATCGGCCCAGAATTTCACAATCGGTGCATCCCTAGTATGAGACATTGACGCTAAATGACTCAACAACTAAGCATGAGTTAAGTTTTTTCCACATACTCAAATGTAATGACAAAAATTAAAAAAATGTCACATGGGCAGCGTGAAAATCCCATCCATCTATGCACAACTCATCCATCGACCAGATGTGCTGATACGCGGTCTAACAAGCAGCCGGGGCGTTGACACGCACACAGGCCAGAGGGTTAAAGAGAGGAGAGGGCGGGGTGGCGAAGCAGAGATAGGGGTGAGAGGTATTAAGAGAAGGATAGATAGGCCAGACAGTAGAAGAAGGAAAGAAAACGAGCTGAGGTTTTTTACAGGGGGATGGGGGGGGGGTAGAGGAGCAGACGGAGGAGGAGGGGGGCTGCTACTGTTTCCTGCTAGGTCAGCAGACTGGGGCTGATTCCAGGACGGCTTATCTTTCAGCAGGAATACCACAGCAGCACCAAAGGCAGAGACAAGAGGGAAGGAGGCTCCCGGCACCATGAAGTCAAAGCATGCTGCATGCCAGGATTACAACTGGGACATTTACCACATTAATCATACACATTTAAAAGGGAAAAAAAATAGGAAGGAGGCCCATTTTAAAATGCTGCCAAACAGAGGCCACACTGGGTACAGATTAATACCATGAGATGCTGGAAAATTCACACGGACATGTCTTCTTGTCAGCTGCATGATGAAAATATAAACCCCTTTTTCTTTATGTGTCACTAACCTGCCGAGAAGCTGGCTTTAATTTGCATGTCATGCCTCGTACATACAGCCCCCAATGTTCCCCCCAAACTGATAATATAGTAATAATCTGCTTCTATTTCAATTAAGGCAAACATTCAGTTTGTTATCTAGTAAAACTTTGAGGGGAAAGAAGTGTATCTTAACTAATTAGATTAGAAGATAATATAATATTTTTTATTATATTCTTTAAACAGACACACACACACACACACACACACACACAAAGAGGAATTTGTATAGAAATATGCTATTAATCAAGCACCTTGTGCCAAGATTAAAGGCTGTAAAACCAAAACTTGTCAATTGGCAAAAAAAGTGGAAAATATTCAGCATACAAACAACAGCGTTATTTCACGGATGATTGCTACATGACACAAGATATGAGCCTATTAAGCTAAACCGTTGTCTTAATCTACATGTTGCTGGGAAAGAAATTGTTTTAGAAGTCACTATCTAACCCATTTTGCGTTCCCTGTGTAATTCCTAAATTGGACAGCATTTCATTACACACCAATCCTGAAAGTGATTATATTACAGAAATTATGCTCCATGTGTATTTGTCTCTGCACAGAGATGCGAAACAAAAAGTTGTGCCTTTAAATGGATGCTTAGTTAAACATTTACTCCCTGCTGTACAAGGTCTCAGCGGGTTAATGGACAGATGTGAAACTAAACTAATCCTCTAATGCAACTCTTGCCATAAAATGTATTTTCTTAAAGTGCATATATCCTTTTCATGTCTCCATGTCCGTCTGTATAAACACACCATGCCAATCTCCTGCCTCAGGTAAACACAACCAGCCTCGAAAAATCCCTGGAAGATAAATGAAGACGGTGGAATGCCTGGCAGTCCAAAAAAAACCCGCTGCGATGCCAGGTAGAGGAGGAACATTCACCTGCTTGCACAGCTGCATGAAGAAATATATTTAAAAAATAAGGCTTGGCAGCACAGTTTGAATTTCACTCCGAGAAAAAGCTGCACTTGACATCAGGGGGAGACGGATCAAAAACAAAAATCCCATTTTTCATCTGCCACTTCTGATATTTAAACCCACAATCCTCGCGGTGGCTGTTGCCAAATAAAAATCCAGACTGCTCTCAGCAGGAACGTTCCCTTTAGAGCAGCCAGCATTGGTGTTTGCCTACGAATCTAACAAACACATATAATCTGGTGGAGAAGATGCCTCAGTTTAATAGAATAACGAACAACAGGAAAATCAATCTTTATTCAATCACGTTGTTAATGAGCAGATGAGGTGGGTGGGTAGTCATTTTCCTGGGGTCGTGCTGTGCGCTTTGGAGATAAGTAACCCGGCTGAGGACAAGGCGGCCATTCTAGTCCAAAAGACTAAATGCAGAGTCCATCTAACAGAGAAATCTGACAATGCAGCATTTGTCTCTTTGCCAGCTGGTGAACAAGCTCCCCACACACATATGAAGCAGTACGCGCACCAACCTCAATATCAGAACATTAGCAATATTATTATTTGGCCACTGCAGAAAAAAAAACTAAATGGATTATCGCAATTAAATTTAGTCGAGGAGCGGAAGTGACGACGCCGCTGTTTGAAAAACAGTGGACACAAAGATTAAGCGTACCGTGTTCATTCTCTTCTCAATATCTTTGATTTTTCCTTGCAGTAACTGAACAATTGGGAAAGTTAAGTCTGCTCAAGTGTCACTCCTCACCAAAAATGAGCTTCAGAGACTGAGAAGGTGGACATAAAAAACAGGGAATACTCCACCTGACAGAAATTCTCAGGTTTGTTTGCCCCGATCATCTCAAAAGTGCTACTTCCATACCAACAAAACTTGCATATCTCCGGACAGACATGCAGGTTTTGAACACTCTGGCACTCACAAAAACATTTTTAACCCTCGCTTCAGTTAACACGCAGAGAAAAAATCAAATTCAACACTGTAAAATGTCTTCTGTGCTGCTCACACACTATCTGGCTTAGTTCTGGAGTAGTTTTATCCCGCTAACATGTATCTCTTCAAACAGAGCCCCCTCATCGTGTGTTGTGTTAGAAAGCAGGACTGCATTTTGAAGTCGATCCACCTCTGATATTTCTTCTAGCCAGCAAAAGGAGCTAGTAAGAGAAGCGGAGCGGGCCCATCTAAGCGCGTGCCTTCGTATAACAAACAGACAACGCAGAACTCATCGCTCTACTCGCCGCCGCCGTCATCGCGCAGCAGAAGCTGTAACGCTGATTTGCTCTGTGTGAGGACACACCGATGCAGGACTGATCCCTCTGTTTAGCATGTGTGAATAGCACAGGAGGAACAGCAGCACATTAACAAGGCCTGTTTTTTCCCACCTATTAAGCACAACCCATACGTGAAAAGGGCTTTAAACATCCAGTTCTATGCCAGTCAGACAAATACTGCTGGTTTCAATATGCAGTGGCTCTTCATAACACTGACGTTCTGAAATATAGATACTGCAACAAGTTTTTCTATTAAATACGTGCCTTGAATTTACACATAAGGAAACTAAAAGTACCAGTAATATTCTTTTAGATCTATTTTGGTCGTCATTAGATTGGAAACATTTTCTACAGGTATCCCAGAGGAGACATCTTTTTTAAAACTTTTGTTTTTCTTTATTTTAAAGCCTAAAACGAGAGAAATAAAATCATAGTTCTTGAAAAGTGACAGGTTTTCCATTGTAGCCATTTATCAATAATTAGAAGTTGTCTTTTTTCAAAAGACGATGTAACATTTGTGGCTCTGAACACGTTTGATTCATCTGGACTCTGCATGCTTTGGATCATAAAGGTTGCTGACCCCTGGTGTAGAAGATATAAAAAACATTTAATGAGGAGAGAGTGAACAAGCAGCAACACTAGCAAACAAACAGAAGCATAAAATGCTCTTTTCTGATGTTAGATAAAGTGTGATATGTAACAAGTCATTTTGAGCTGAACGTGCAAATAAAAGAGGGGAGGGGGAACGTGTGTGTGTGTGTGTACTCCACAGCAGTAGCAGTGGCTAAGTTCCTTTTAGTGCCCCAATAAACCTTAACAATGAACAAACATGAAGAGCAGTAGGACATTCCCAAGTGTAATACAGCTGTAATTAATATGCCTCTGCACTTCCTGCTGTAACGCCTCAAAATTTCTGCTATGAAAAAAGCCTCATCGGGCCCCAAGAAGTGACCGGTAGCTAAAGCAAACACTTTGTTCTTGCAGCAAACTGCATTAACGCCCACTGCCCATAAGCACAATAAAGTTTTATTTCAAGCCACTTGATTAAAACGCAGCTTCCCACATGTAATACAACCCAGCTGCCACAGCAACAGTGTTGCCTTACCCCCCCAAAAAAAGAAAGGAGATTAAAAAAAAGGATGAAGAAGCAGCAATGTTTATAGCTCCCCGTAGCAGAGTCTACTCTGTTTGAGTGGTGTTTGGTCTTCCTCTCTCTGTCCCCATTTCTCTACTCTAAAGGCCTGGCAGCACTCCCATGTACTTTCCCTTAACTAATAAACAAAGAGCAGTTTCCCTTATATAGCTCTATTCAAACTCTACAACCTCCACCAGCAACACCAGAGGCTTATGGGAGGTGGGGAGTACTAGCAAGTCTGTTCCAGACAGAAAAGGTTTTGGCCAAGGGCACGTAGCTCTGACAGTACGATTGTGTAACACTTGTACATTAACAGCCACTTAAAGCGCTATTTGTGCTCCGTCCATCAGCAGCGTTTTTGCAGCGTCAGATTGGGTAAGTGTGCGAGAGCTGCAAAGTGAAAGAAAAGAGTTGGAATTGTCATCATAATATCATTAAAAATACAATTTTAAAAGCTAAACAGATGTGAGAGGAGACTCATCCTTCCACTGTGTGGTCAAGTGTCACTATGTATAGCCGTTCTACATTTGTCAACACGCACTTTGCACTTTGTTGTGCAACTTAAACAGTTGCCTTGAAATTTTTAAAAAGGTAATTATTTCCAACTCTCCTGACCCGCAAGTAACAAAAAATGTGTCTTTTTTTTGTTTGCTTGTTTTTAAAAAGGACAAAAGCTTTATTGGATTTTTGTGCACCATGGGGCAGTGACATACAAAGTCACAGAAACTTTTAGGGCCACACCTTCAATATTGTACTTTACGATTATTTTGCCACTCGTCAGAAAAACCAGCTCTTGAAAACAGGTCTGTAACATTAGACTCTCTAAGGACAAAGCTTTTCAGACTGAGGAAAAGGACCCTGGTGATGTCATTAGGCTACCTCATCCTTGGCCTGGATGTTTCAGTGAAAACCTGTTAAACACACTCACGGCTTGATCTAAAGCTCTGGACCGACACTCCTCCTGCGTAGCATTCAGGACTTGAGGGATTTGCCAATTCAGCTTTATATTAATTTTGCTAAAATATATTATATGATCACATATTTATATGCGTTATAATATATTAATATATAATAAAGTGTGAATATAAATCATTTTTTCTTATAGTGATGGACAGCCTCACACAGCTTGGGATATGTGACTTACTAGCAAAGATGCCCAGAAGAAGAAACAGCCAAATCTAAAAGCTTAAAGACTTGAAATCCCTCTTCCTACCCATTCTGACCATCATCTTCTACTGTCCTGAGGTGCTTTTTAATTCTGCAACACACTTGATGCCAGCAGGGGTGGCCTTATCTAGAGAGGAGGGGGGGTTACTCCCCCATGCAAGTCAGTCACAAAACATTTGAAGCAAGAATTTATCCTTATGGGAAAACCAAGAATAGCTGCCCCAGGGCTGCAGGAGGGCTGCTGAGGAGGAGCGAAGGGGGCGGGATACATTTCCAGCCGCTCCAGAGCGTTCATGAACAAAGCAGGAGCAGCTCACTTCCTGGGGAATTCCGACACAGAAATAAAACGATGACTGATACAAATGCTGAGATTTGTCAACAATCGTGTTGAGTAATGAGAACACCATTTGCTCGTGACTTGGGAATTAGATTCAGTTACAACCAGCTGCTGCTGAGGGACCCCCCTCCCCCTAAAAAAAAAAAGCAGCAGAGGAAACTTAAATATCCTCATCTCTAAAATAGCAGGTTTTCTCTGCCTTCCAGGCTGGATGCGCTCATTCTCTCTTTAGATTTTCTTTGATAACTACAACAGCTTCTCTTCCCCTCCCCAGCTGGGTTCCATAGCTCCTTTATATTAAACAGGGAGGAAAACGATCAGCTACGACATGTAAACAGGCCTTGGATAAGACCCCAGAAATAAACACAACATGTAGTAAGTGGTATTAAATGATTTAGTGAGTGGATCTAAAATAAAACTCCAGCTGTAATGGAAATATTGCCGCTTACTTCACTTCCTAGCCGCAGACTCTTTGACTCAGTCTGTGGATTCGACCCTGCAACGTAATAGGTGTTCTCCTGTAACCTCCGGGCACCAACTGCATTTTCTGCGGCAGACGGATCAAATGCCCCAAAGCAGAAAGAACAAGTGCCTAAATGAAGATTTAATTTTATTGCCGATGGTAACTCAGGACTTTATTTTAAAAGGGGAAAAAGGAAAATGATGTAGTCACTGGTTTTGTACAAAGCTGCCTGGACTCTGTTCACGGTTTTGGGTGCTTGTGTTCTGGGAGCCTCAGACACCTGATTAGGTTACATTTCTGCCCTGGTGACTAAGAGGCATGAGCCCCGAGATGGCAGCCATGGCAGCAGGGACTTCTGCCAGAGATGCAGGCCAGTAATAGCTGGAGACCTCAGCAGCAAACTGAAACTTGTTTCGGAGCAGATACTTTTTCAGCCAAGGATTGAGACGATGGTGTGCTTTGGCCAGAACCCCTCAGGTCACAAGCAGCAGACCAACAACAAATTATCTGAACACAGATGTGTGTGCGGCTTAAAAGGAACATTCATTTCCTGGTTTACTTAATTACACACACACACACAATTTCAGCCTGCATCTCATCAGAACTACGTTTTTACATGAAATCCACGTTTAAAAGACAGAAGGACATCAAGACTTGCCGAAACCAGAAAAGCTACTTTAAATCCAAAACATATTCTACTAAGAAAGATCTTAAAAAGGAAAGAACCCTTCTATTAATATTTGTTTATTTGTTTTTAGCTGAACGATGAGGGTTTCATTGACGTTAATGAAGAAGTCACTTGGATTCAGAAATAGCTGCTATTTATGTTGGACTGCTCAGCTGAAACAGGAGGACATCTCAGTTCGCCACTCAGGTCTTTAAGCTGCATGTCATTTTTCACCGGCGTTACATTTTTAAGTGGAGGACGTGATGTTAAAACAAGTCTATCTGTGTCCCAGCTAAATGCTCTGAGTGAATGGGCAACCATCTCAGAAGAGGTAAATAAATTTTGCACAAAAAGTAAGAAATTGGGTGTTTGCTTGATTATTTCATCCCATAAATGGTGTTCATTCATTTATTCATTCATTTTCTGTACATGGTGTTATTGTAGATGATTGGAAAGCCTTATTAGTTACCAGCAGGTGTAATTTATAAGGATTGTGTTTCTGCAGAATGAGCAAAACATGCGAGCAGTCCTGGATATCTCTAGAATCTGGGACCTACGATCATCATTGACTCCTAATTCTGATGTATCTTTCTATCCATCAGCTAAGTAGCAGTCATACATCTGTGACTGCCGTTCACCTGGCAGCAGGACTCTGGCACACTACCTCTACTTTTAGCTGTATGGCTCATTCAGTGTAATCATAACAAAATATCCCTCGTTTAAAAGGTGTAAATCAGGTTTTCCAACAATGTATACCATCAAATACACATGTTCTTACATTTTCTCCGAAGTTTAGCAGCTGTATTACAGATGGAAGCAGTATTTGTGTCACTATGTAATGGGAAAATATTACTTGAAAACGGGAAACAATGTAGGTTGTATCTCAGCAGAGTTGTTCCGATACCGGTATAGGACATGCCTCCGATACTGCCCCAAATTCTGATATCTGTGAGTACTGGAGTTCAGGCACCAACTCGATACCACATAATTTATGAAAAAAAATAATCTATTTACTGATTAGCTCTATTAGCTCTGACACAGTTCTTCTTCATTGTTCTCGAAACACATTGCACTTTGCCCCCGATAGTAATGATGTCAGCGGTGTGGCAGTATTTCACGCTGGATTCTCCAACCAGCAAGACTGCATCTGAAGATAAATGGCTTCAGTTTGCTGGATTCATTCATGTTTTGCAAAGATTTTAACCTGAGTCAGGCTTTATCACAACACTAATCATATCACAGTCATGCAGGTGTAACATGACATTTGTTGTATAATATTGTGGTATCGGTACTTGATATCGGCCAATACCCATATGACAACTATTGGTATCGGGAGGGAAAAAAATGGTATCAGAACATCTCTATATCCCAGTATATTCCACTGATTCTTTTACACTTCCGCATTTGATATGCTGAAATATAAGCATCTACATTTCCTGAAATTTGCAAGTGGAGCCTTCCAGATTAACAAATTCTACTTGCAATCCTATTTAAGTTGGGAATGCCATCCCCCGTCTCCATGACAACCATACTGGCCACTTCAGCTCCAAATCGCTAAAAATTTGGTATTTTAAAGCAGACTTGTGGTCGTCCAACTGGCATCACAGCGCACACACACACACACACACACACACACACACAGCACATATGGACAGTGCTGCAGGGCACTGGTTGCTCAGACTGCGGCCTGCGCTTCCTCAAAACACACCTCATGTTTAATTATAGACTGTCGGGAAAAAAAAACACAGGCATGTTCTACCCCTGAGTCATGCTGTGTATTTCAGACCGATCGATCGATGATGGCCAAACGCGCTACCAGCAGGCAACCACTGACTGTACTGGAGATGCGATCTACAGTAGATGGGAAGGTGGACTGAGTGGGAGGTAGGCAAATGAGAGTCAGTGGGAGGTGGGAAGTAATGGGACGTGCCAAGAAGGCTGTGTATGCTACATTCATGCAACTAAAAACCAGCATCAAACCCCAAAAAGAAAAAAAACACAGAGTACACTTGAAGTTTGTTTCCTTACTCACCATCTGTTAGAATATGAACATTCATCTATAAATTCCTGGTTTATCAACTTCTGTTTTGGCTTTAAAACACACCAAATTCCAAAAACTTCAACTTGTGATATGAGACAGTTCTAATCTTCTAAGATGAAGGGAAGAGATTCAATGTTTCTTCTCTGTCTGTCCGAACTGTACCTGAAGAAGGCAGATTCACCGGGGTCAGCTTTTCCGCAGGAGTTACTGCCGGGAAACTTGTGCTTTGACTCTTGTGTTTAAAGTTACACATGCCAAGGTTTTTCACAAGAAAGTGTGAAATTCTGTCATTTTGTTAACTTGAACTAGGTAGGCCGGACATTCCTCCACAAAGCACGCACCTGAAGAAATACAACTTCCCTGGATTATGAAGCAGCTGAAAAGCTCAATGATTTTACATCTTATTCACCAGCATTTAGTCTTTTGAGTGAGTATGGCTGATGAGAAATAACTGGACAATGGCAGCTACTCTTTACTGACTATGTAGTTCCCCTTCATTCACATGACTGATTTAACTTTACTCCTGACCTACAGACAGACGCCTTTTTTTTTCTGCTTTCATCCCAGGTTCAGGTTCTGCAACACTTTTTCAAAGTCTACTTTTATCAACATGCAGCCGAAAACCGGGCAACCTCGCATTGTGAAGTAATGTGCAAAGAGACAAGTGGAAACCATTCCGCCTCTAATCATGTAGCCAACACCAACCATGACCATGAACAAGGGCCAGTGAGCACTCGGTGCCTCCAAGTACAAACCCTGGTTAAACTGCGTTCCCAGTGGCTCTCAGTACTTAAGCTGTTACCTGTTTGGCAAATATGATGCTTTATTTGCAGAGTTTAAATGCACTGTTGCTACGGGCAGTAAAAAGCCTCTCCATCGCGCAGAAAACACTCACCCAGACCACAGACTAAGTGCTTCTTCTTCTGAGCACCTGTGCATGCACATCTACTGCACGAAGGGGTCATAATTCAAACCGGCCTTGCCAACCACACCCCTGCAAGACGGATTGACCTGGAAAATAACGGCACTCCCCACATAGCACAGCAGGGCCAACCTGGCTGGACTGCAGCTACAGCAAACGCTTTGCGCGCTCCTCTTGTGATCCGCTGCATTACGACTGTGATTAAAATGTCATTATGGGATGCTCATTACTTCCTCTCTGTGGCCACTGGTCATGACAGTGGCCTGTTTGCGTGCAGAACAAAGAGACAGATCAATAAATTAGTCATGTGTGGCTGATGGGTAACCCCAAAGGCCAGACAGAGTCCATGGCCGTGAAAGATACGGACAAAGCGACTGGCTTTTACAGTTAGTGAATGAACTCAGCTTTTTCATCTCGAAAGAGAAAAAAAAAAAAAAGAGTCTGATTTCTGCACTTAATGAAGTTAAAAAAGCAAACGTTTCCTCAGGGATTTCTCTGCCTGCCACATGCTTTTTTTCTCAACCTGATTTCAGCACTAAATAACTGAACAGCTACACTGTACGGAGTGTATTGGTTGATCATTCCGCTCAGTGAGCTCCTCATAGCATAATGAATGCATAAACACATCCTCTGAAAGGTCAGTGCAGTCGGTAATGGAAAGAGAAAAAAAAAGGCTGCTGATTGCTGCCGTTAGTCAGAAAAAAAGCCAGAAAGAATTTGGTTAGTGAAATAAATGATCAGCGCCGAGGCCGCTGACGGAGCTGCATACCAAGAAGCAGCAGCAGCTGATTGCAACAGTTAACCGTGGGGGCCTCGGAAAGATGACATTTCCACAGAAATGAGACGGGGCGGCCTGGATGCACAGAGGCCTGGCTCATTAGACGAAGGCTGCCATTTTGAAAGGACACATTTTAACACGGGACAACTTGAGGAGGTGCTGGGACACACTCTGTGCTGTCATTTCTTCTTTTTTTCTCCCCCCCCTCCATCCAGCAGATATAATTATAGATGTTAGATTAACGCTCCTTCATGTGTTGGGAATGCCATCCTGCCGGCCCAGTACAAACCAGCAGCTTGGAGTAAGAAGATGTGCAACAACAGCCAGGAAAGAGGCATTGCACACACACTGGAGCCTGCAACCTATAAGGTCATGCGTCTTTTTCTGACAAGCCAATAGAGGAGGGTCGGGAGGGAGGGAGGGGGCTTCAGGATAGGATTTACTTTTGCCCATTAAACTGCCAGAGAAACTCACTTGCACATCAGACACTGCAAAAAGCCCATCTTATATGACCGGTCATGTCTGCCAGCTCACCATGTCCACACACACAGGGCACTACATCTCTAAATTCATTGGCTGCTGATGGATCCACTCACTGGTAGCTATGAAGTGAATTGATCTTTGCACATTAGGCACGTGATCATTAAGCGTGGCCCCTGCTAACAGGGGAGCGGGGGTGACATTTGAAGATATCACAAGATTCGCTGCAGTATAGGGGCAGCGTGTGATTAAAGGCTGAATACCAATCACCTAGTCTTTCAATGAAGGGGTGTGGCAGGGGGGGGGGGCAACAGGCGGCCATCCTCACCATGAGCCCGGGGGGCCGCTGCGGTGCTCTCTGCCCAGCACACTGACCGTAACCACAGCTGTGGAAATGGCCAACCCCACGCACACTCCGGTCGTGGGAACCACGCTGGATAAAAGCTGAAAATAACATCCACGGCTCAGCATATGTGAGTCTCCCTTGCGAGACTTGTTTATGTTTTTTTAAGCGGAGCAGCAACGCTTCATACAGGTCGCCGCTGACATGTTGCGTTAAAGACAAATAAATTTTTTAAAAAGTTGGAATCAATTGCCCGTGCGGTTTTAGTGGCAGCTTGAATGCCACGGTAACATGGCGGAGGGAGGCTGCCTTTCCTCTCTGCTGGCCAGTGCAGTTTAATTTACGTTTTCCAGCTCCTCCGTGAACTCCCCACGCTTCTTTTGACTCCGCACACCCACCACCGGGCTAGCCTCGCGAGCGGAATCCCGCAGCTTCAGAAAAGCAGGAGCTTTCTCGTTTACGGGATAATTGTATGGATAAAAACACCACAAACTCACCAGGGCTATACCCCCCCCCCCGCAGCAGCCCGGAGCCAGCGCGGTGCCGGTGGACAAGTCGGCAATCAAATATTCCACAAGTTCCCTGTATTTACATGCGCATCGCCGCGTCTGAAAGCCAACTTCACCATTCAGAAATGCAATAAATGAATTTATAAAAAGGCGAGCAGACGCACTGAAACGCAGCGCAGTCCCACGCTAACAAACTCCCATCCAGCAGGCTGGACCCACGCTGCGCTCTCTCTCTCTCTCTCACACACACACAAACGCACACACGGCGTGTAGTTTGGATATGATAAAGCTTGGTCGGAGAGGAGGTCAGGCAGATCTCTACTACGTGTGCTGCTGGGGGGAAGATGGGCACCAGAATAAGCCGATTACTGGGTTGTAAACGTACCTTCGTATCCTCTACTGGGGCATTTCAAGCGAGGTAGCCCCGGAAAGATGCACATTAGCCGACAGGCAGTCCCGCTTTTCAGCACTAAAATATCCTGCGCGGTGAGGGAAATTTCCAAGTGGCCGGACAGTCTGTGTGTGTCAGAGAGAGAGAGAGAGAGAGGGAGTGAGAGAGAGACGCGGTGGCACGGTGTGTGTGCGTGCGTGCGCGCGTGTAAATGGAGAGTAGGACAAAGAGGAAATGCGTCACTATTAACAGCCCATGCGTTTTGTAGTCCATCGATTGAGAAACTACATAATGGGTTAAACTAATTGATGTCTATGTTAGCATTCAGGTTAGCTTAGAAGTTAGGCATCATCTCCACCTGCTCACGCGTTAAAGCAGAAGTTAATTGATTCATTTATTCGTTCATTCATTGCTCTTATTGCTTCCGTTATGGTCAGACCTTTAGTTAAGTCATTTTCATTTCAACTTATAATGCTGCATTCCTGTGTTCATTTAGCTCCAATACTGTAAATTATTATTCCACAAACAATGAGGAACTTTAGTAAAAGAAAGATTGAAGACTTCCTTACTAACCTTCAAGGTTTCATAGCACCTAATGTTAACTGAGTAAATGATCATCAGATTACTAATTAGGCTATTCTGATTTATTTCACTGATTCATATTAAAAGAAAGACCATAGAATTGTCCTTTTTCATGGTGTAAGTCTTATTATTGTTGTTTTATTTACACTAGGAGCTTCAAATATCCACACCAGAATGGTAGAAGTTATACCTTGGATTGCAACTAGCCTCCAAACAAAATTAGATAAATGTAAGAAATTAAATACAATAAAAACCCACACACGCAAATCAAAATCCATGTAAATCATGCTCCACAGATAACCGAATATCACATTAATAAGAAAAACACATTTTTAATCAGTGAGTGCCTCAGGACAACTTTAAAGTTTCATGATACAATACAATTAGCTGAATGGCATGACAATAACCTTACCTTTACACTTAAAAGACCCACGCCACATACATTTATTGGTATATACTTTTATGTTGGCAGTCTCCCAGAAGACATTCACATGCAATAGTTTTAAAAACATATATCATACTAACAATGTTCCTCATATTGAACCTTGCTACTCCTCTGATGATGTTTAGGTGCAGGAAACTGTTCACTCAGCAAGCCACTGGACAGGCGTTATGTTAATGTGTTACAGTCTTTCTGCCAGGTGCGGGCGGAAAAGCCTGCATGTCAAATAAAGATGCCACAGGCAGATGTCTGTCGGGAAAAGCTGAGCAAAATTAAACATTTTCTTTATGTAGACGGACAGTCAATCAAATCTAGTGACTAACTGTGACAGTCATATCAAAGTCACAGCACTAATACTGTATTTAACACATAAATGTGGGCTCATTCCAACTTACATAAAAACATTTACTTGTACATGAAACTACAAAGCCACAATCTGGAGGATTGAAGGCAAAAACCCAAAAGCTGTGTTCTTTTAAACATTATAAAGCTTAAACAAAGGCACAGGTAGCATTTGTTTGTGTGACTTTATAATGTTGAACAACCCTTTCAAGATGAAGACCTGGGCTGAGGGCATTCCAAGCATTCTAGGAATGGGGGCTGAAGTGGGGGGAATAATACATACGTTTGTCTTTTATTCTCTGTAGGGGTCAGTTGGGTTGAATCAGTACAAAAATATATGTTGAGGTGTTTAAGCCAGTTGCTCAAATGCTGTAACCGGATACTTTGTCCATGCAGTGAGGGTACAGTTGGATGAGATGTGAACCTAAATGAGAAAGGGTCAAAGCTTAGAGCTGTTAACCCCAGCTGGAGCAGGATAACCGCAGCTAAATTCCTGACATTCTGGTGGAAGCCCCTCGTTACCGTCAGAAGAGTTAACGCTGTTTGTCCATCCGCCTCACACCGAGCTCATTCTGCTCTGCTAATCTCTACAAACCAATCAGTCACAACATTTAAACCACTGACAGGTACGGTGATTAGTACAAGTCATCTTGTTACAGTGTAAAGTCTGGCTGGGAAAACCTGCATCCTGGCTTTTACACGGATGTTCCACCAGCATGTGGTCACACCAGTCACGCTTTCTTTTCCCATCATTCCCAGTAATTCTAAAAGAGTGGTTATGTTACTTTTAATAATGACGTTAGTCAGAAAAAATATCTTCAAGATGTAATCAACATGGCAAGTTTTTTATTTTGCTTTCAGTAAGCGTGTAAAAAAAGGAACAAGGGAGCAAAAGTCTTTCAGGCCTGTCATATTTAGTTATGTCTGGATCTGATCCACACTGCACTTGAGTTTTATTACTATTGTGTCCAAATATTTTACTTCCATACCAATAATACCATCCATCCATAATACCAAAGGTTTGTTAAGTATATTTTTTTGAATAATTTTGGGTTATCTGTTGAAGTTGGAGAATATTTGATATCTTTTTTCTTTGTGCAAAGTTTGTTAACCTTTGTGTTTTAAAGCACCTTTATCGCCATCTAGATATTGCAATCAGCTGTTAGCCCTCTTGATGGGATAAATATAAGATGTACTTTTTTCTTACAAGTGTTTTGTCCTGACAGGGATCCAAATTACACCAGAGTGCAATAAATAATGAATGGAATAAAATCTGTACATGTGTAGCTTTCAGCTGATCTGATCATACTGAGGGGGGAAAATAAACAGATGTCGCCACCTTGTGGGCAAATATGCACAATACAATTAGCTGAAAAAGATTCTCCCAGTTGTAGTGAAGATCAAGAAACTTGATCAACATGCATAAATGCTGAATAAATGAGTTAATGTATAGAAAGATTTGTGCGTTCCTTGATAAATATGACGGATCATCCAGGTAAAGCAGGGCATTTTCCTGTTGAATTGATGCTGTAATTTCAGCACCATCTGCTGAAGATGAGTATGGTGTCCTGTTTTAAAATGGAGGATCTTGCATTTGGGGGAAAAAAAACTTTTATACTACATTATATTTTTTCCAAAAAAGAATTCAGACATAACATCAAAATTTTAAAAGCCTAGCTAATTAAAAGAAAGAAAAAAATCTCTTCATTAATGAGGTCACTTCCTCCTCAGCTTCAAGCAGAAGCTGCTGATGTTTTGAGATTTTGGCTTTTTATTTAGATCCTTGAACAAGAGTCACCAACAGAATACAACACATCACCAGTCCATCAAAAATTGTTTTTCAACATAATTAGAAACCATTTGCTTGCAGTCATCATTCGTAAGATTTTGCACCTCACCAATTGTAGTTTCATTTTCTTCATTGTTCTATAACGATGCTGTAATGTTGTCATTTCCCAGTCTGGGATCAGAGAAGAATGTCTGCCTCCAATTTAATACAAAAAAACCACAGACAACTAGAGGTCATACCCAGGCAAATCACATTCGCCTTTGTGGTGATAAGGCTGAAGAAAGAAATTCCAGATCATACCGCGAACCATCAATTATCTCCCTCATTATGAATGTTTGTAGAATTGAAAACAACAAAAAATAAATAAAAGTAACAGGAGATGGATCAACCATGAAAAAACTCTTATTCATTAGTTTCAAACAAATCCTGCTTTTTATTAAAGATGGCAATATTTTTCTCATGTTTAAATAAATAGGTCCAAACATATAAACATCTACTCTTCTGCATCTTCCACTTTGGGCCTTGGTTCCCGGATAGCAGACTCCATTCCCGGTAAAGTAGTCTTCCTCCGAGCAGCAGTCTCAATGCTCTGCACCAGCTCTACATCCCACGGGTGAGTGACAAAGCTAAGCACCTCCCCATTCTCCATCCCTCCTGCTCTTCCCACTCTCCCCACTCGATGGATGTAGTCTGTCTGGGATTCTGGGAAATCATAGTTGACAACCAAGCCCACTCTTGAAGTGTCCAGACCCCGTGAAGCAATATCTGTGCACACCAGGACGTTCACTTTGCCCTTCTGGAAGGATTTGAAGAGTCCTGCACGGACAACGGCAGGCATCTCTCCCTGCAGGCGAATGTGCGGAACCCCCTGTTCCTCCAGTGAGTAGCCCACCCAGTTCACAGTGGCGGACTTGTTGCAGAACACAAGAACAGCAGCGTCATCTTTGTTGTGTTGGAGCAGCTTCAGGGCTTGATGGAGCTCAAGGATTTTATCTGCCCCCTTTACCTTTAGAAAAGTCTGCTTGACATGGGGCATGAGGCAGTGCAGCATCTTGCTCTTTAGGGTCACAACTCTCCCGAGGTCGGTAACCTGACTGAGCACGTCGCCGACACCGCTCGGGAAGGTGGCCCCCACCACCAGCAGCTGTGCTTTATGACCCAGGCCCTGCGTTTCCTTAGGATCACTTGCGATGTGCGTGTTGGAAAGGATGCTCTCCAGCATCTCTGAGAAGCTGGGGTCAAACATGGTGTCAGCCTCATCCACCACCAAAAAGCTCAGCTCACTCAAATCCAGACAACGTCTTCGCAGAGCCTTGACCAGAGCGCCTGGTGTGGCCACTAAAATGTCTGGATGATTCCTCTTAAAGACCGTCTTGATGTGTCCCACACCTCGCCCGCCACCTACAGTCCTCGTAAGCAAGCCAAACGGAGCACACATAGTGCTGGACACAGCGGCCACTTGCTCAGCCAGCTCTCTGGAAGGGACAAGAACAACAGCGTGGATCCTGTTTGCACTCTCACTATACATATCTGTCTGCTTATAAGCCTGCAGCCTGTGGATAATAGGCAGCAAGTAGCTCAGTGTTTTCCCACTGCCCGTCTCTGCAGCACAGAGGATGTTGTGGCCTTTCATGACCTTTGGGATGGTCTGCCTCTGCACAGTGGTGGGGTGGGTAATCCCAGTAGCGTTCAAAGTTTCTATCAGCTCCCTGCAGATGTGGAGGTTTGCAAACGTTACTGGTGCTTTCTGTCCATCCTCCTCCTCCTTCTGTTTCCCTGCAACGCAGGGTGCCACAGCCTTGGTGTTGTTGATTATAAAATAGTCACCGAATGATTTGTTGTGTTTCCAGCCCTTTGAGCAGAGACGAGGCTGCTCAAACTTTCCCAGTATGTATCCAGCAGACTGGTTTAGAGTGGGGTTCTTGCTCTGGATCAGGAGCTTGCCAGCTCTGGCTGTGTTTACCTTGTTTTTACCTCGAGTTTGCTTCACGTTTTCTACGTGCTTCTGAAGATGCCGAGGCACACGAATAACTACGGTGTCCTCTGCCGTCGCCCTTGTTTGAAAATAGCGAGGCTGGCCGACGGGAAAATGGTCGCGACTCCATGCAGGTACGTTTACGAGTTCAGGACGATAAAGTCTGCCGGAGCCTAAAAGTCTCGACATAGCCGAAGCTAAACAGCCAACCTTCGCGGACTGCATTTTTGGGGGTTAGCTAGCCTGCGCGCGTCCACTGGCCAGCTGGGAAAAAAACAAATACGTCTGAAAATACTAAAACATTTAATTGAATCCAATTACATCCGCTGTGAGTCTTTTAAATATTCCCCAAATCACTAGAAGACGCCGTAACTCCGTTAGCATCCCATAACTCAGCAAATGACAGCAGATTCGCCATGCTTTCAGGGCGAATATTGATGATGTCACTTGGCGAAGGATTATGACTTCTGTAGAGACGCAATCGCGTACGAGGCGATTTCCAGCTATTTTTTAATTATTCGGACTGTTAAAACATAAAGTTGCATTCAAATAGCCGACGGGGTACAAGGATGACCGATTCTTTATTGTGTAGAGTTTTTTTTTCATGGGCTCAGAACAAACTTGACCAAATAATGTAACTAAAAAAGGAATGTTTATAGATAGTCTTGGACCTGTTAAACGACAAACAGTATTTTTATTGCGGTTGACTTAACGTGTATTATGTGTCTTTGGAAATTTAGTTTCTTCGTTTGCATGTAAATATTACTTGTTGAGGTGATTAATTCTACTTTACTGAATGTTGTCTCCATCTGTATTGAAACAGGGTTGCCCATTGCCCTTTGATAAATTTCTTTAGACCTGATCTGACCATAGGTCTCAATATATTTTGAAGTTCATTTATTACTTTGGTATAGATTGATCCTGGTTTCATTTTTCCACTGTTTAAGTTGCTCACTCACTCACACACTCACTCACACACTCACTCACTCACTCACTCACTCACTCACTCACTCACTCACTCACTCACTCACACACTCACTCACTCACTCACTCACTCACTCACTCACTCACTCACTCACTCACTCACTCACTCACTCACTCAAAAAGCTGTTAGGTGTTTAG
>JAVQJG010187909.1:0-26308 GCA_036024015.1 Craterocephalus amniculus | reverse complement strand
ACCGGTCGAGGAGTAGAAACACGGACCTGTGATGCATTCATTGCAGCTCGGAAATTACAACTCAAACAGTTGACCTCACACAAGGACTACAATATAAAAAGAATAAACAAAACCAGGATTGATTTTGTTCAGAATCTATGTGGGAAGGTTATCAGCTTTATTTTGTATTATAAGAACATATAATTGTTCTAAAAATCTTTTTAAAAATACCATACAAATAATTTTTAAAGGTTTTTACAATGCAATTAAAATTTCATCAACAGACATCAACAGGTACACACACACATTATATATATATATATATGTAAAAACGTGGAAAGCGTGTGCGGGAAAATTTTTCAATCCAAAACTTGACAGGTATGATGTAACATCTGTCAAACTTCTCAAGTTCAGTTTTTTAGCCTCCATTTCTGCACAGTGACTCATCAGACAATACTTCACTAACTCCTGACAAACTGGGCTGCAATCCTAAAGTAATGTGGTTTTCTTTTAGAGGGCAATAGCCAGCGATGGAGGCCCAGATTATACAAAAAAGCCTTTCGAATTGTAAATTCATTTATTTTGGGCATGTCATTTCAGACAGGAGGCAGAAAGAACGGACCTCCCCAAGAAGAGGTCAAACCTCTAAAAGAGAACGAGTGCATTACAGTTGGAGGCCGAGTTACATAAAACCAGGAATTATTGTTCAGTAGAAATCCTCTCTCTGCCAAAAGTTAAGCCGTATGGCTGAGTGAGTATGATGGTTGTTGGTGAGTAATTATAATGAGGCTAAATAAACTGTGAGAACAGCAAATATTTCAGGTTAGAGCCTAAGAAGTTATTATCACCCGGACATTTGCCTGAACCTGTTTTTACAGGCTGACACACAAAAAAAAATCAGGTTTAATGGACTCTTTACTGCCATGTTAGGGAACAAAGTTCTCCATGCAAAGATGAGCATTTTCAGTTTGGTTTTCTAGACTTGAACTATTAATCAAGATCAATTGTCTAGTCTTAGCGCCGGGTAATTTATCTTCACAGAGACTTTCTCAGATCACGTCAGAGTCAGCAACTTGGCTAACACCAACTCCCTGGAAACTCCCGGACAAGCAGAACAAATTTTAAAATGCTCCTCAACAAGCTTTCTTGCCACAATTTTCCACTGGCATGACACACAGACGGGGCTGCTCTTGAGAGCCTCGGCTTAAAGACAGGACAGAGAACTGGTGAGCGTAAGCAGAAATACAAACCCAGTCCGTGGGCCAAAGTCTTCAAAGATTAAAAAAATGAAGGTTTGGCTCAGTGACTGAGCATGAATAGAGGGCTGCAAAGCGGACAAAAGGACAGTTGTATTGCCGCAAACACCAAGGTTCCAAATAACTATATTTTGCTGCGTTGTCTTCCAAGTGGTTAAACTCGCAACTGAAAGAAATTTTGTGCTTCAATGTTGGCAGAGCAGACGTGTTAAACAGGGTGATGGAGCTTTGTCTGTTTTTTTCTTTTTAAATGTAGTAATAAACTTAGGAAGGAAGTTTAGCCACAATGCACATTGTTCACGTGGGCACTCTACCCGTACAAGCTTAGGACACATCCTCATCAGAGTAGCAGCCATTGTGCAGTCATGACTTGTTTGCTAAAAACACAACTCATGATGAAGTGCAATGAACGTAGCAAGCAACCACAGATTTCAGCTGTTACAAGGACCCATTTCTACCAAAATTCATATGGTATTGGGATTTTTAAAACAGAAATTTGCAACTCCTCACAACCAAATTGTTGTGAAATCTAAGTAATCTATAAGCAGGACATTTTCAAACTTGCATCAGCTTCCCTGAGACACGTGTGCAGGGTGTGTGTGTGTGTGTGTGTGTAGTCTCTTTATGGTCTTTGAGGAAAATGGTGAAGCTGCCTGGAGCCACAGATGGCAGCGGAAAGAATATCAACACTACAACGTGGCAAATAAGCAGCTGACTGATTTCATCATTCAGGCTAAGTTCTTTAAAAAAAAGACAGCTTACACTTAAGGGCCTGGAGTTATACATGTTAAATTACACTGAAATAAAAAAATGTCAATACTAAAGCTAAAAGCAGGCTGACTATCCAGAAAAACACTATGAATCTTCTCAGATGTTAAGTTGCATGATTGATTAGCTTATGGACACAATTCTGAGGACTGTAATTTTCATTAACTTAATTTTTTAACACCACAGGCCAAAAAGAAAAAAAACTTTCTTCATGCTCTGGTCAGCATATCATTTTTTTTCTCTTTTTTTAAAAACAAGCAAATATCCAGACTGCAGCAAGTTCAGATGTTTTTATTACACTTTCTTTTTCAGAAATGTGCACAACATGACACTTTGTTGTTTTTACATTCAGAACATAACTCAGCAAGCTGAAGTTACAATAACTGAAATACACTAAACTTAATTTGTTTTATGCTCAACTTAATTCTTAAGGTTTTACTGAAAACTTTGTGCATAGATCATTCAAAGCACAATTAATTTAACAAATTAACATTATAAGGGCATCAAACATGTATCTTTTATGGATGTTAAACACAAATAAAAATAAATCTCAGTTAATGAATCTCAACTGTCTTGAAAAATCTACAGCAATACTGTAACAATCATTTTAAATTTGTATTTACAGCATACCACAGCACTTATTAAGTAAATATCTTATGTCAGGTCTCCTTTTAAGCATGTTTCAGCCTCTCAAATGTATGTATGTATGTATTGTTTTTATAATATGAGCAACATAAGTATGTTGTTGTGAGAACATTTCAAACATTTTAGCAGCGATCTCAAACTCCAGTCCTCAGGGGCAACGGTTTATACACACCTGACTCAAATGAAATGGATCCAATGGCTTGCTAAGTTCTGCACAATGGCCAGTTAATTTGTGTCAGGTGTGATGAAGCAGGGCAACATGTTAAACTTTCAGGATATTGGCCCACCAGGACTGTAGTTTATCCACTAAATGAGATCATAACATGCAGTCAACTGGCAAACTAAAGTTAGAAGGAGAAATCCTTCCAAGCATACAAGGGCAATCACCGTTTATTAGGTAATTGACTTAGTGGAAAGTTTTAACTGATATTTAACTTCAGACTTGTGCCCAGGTCAAACAAAACCTATCACTTACTGTAACATTTTATCAGCACACAAAGTACTTGTCGGCTTTTTGGTTATCTTATGACGTCATGCACACATGCATCAAGCTTTGTGAATAGCAGAGAGTAGTGAGTGTTTAAAACCGGGGTCTCACCTTCTTGGGGTCATCGTAGAAAACACCGATGGAGTTGAGCTTTGGGCCGATACTGCAGCTTTCTGTGTAGGCTGAACCGCAGTCCTTGTATGAGCCCTCCTTGAACTTATATGCAATGGTAACATTTCTGATAGGAGGTGACCCGGTCTTAATGACTACGTCTGACAGGAGCCCCGAGTACACCAGCAAACCCCCCACAGTCACAGCCAGACACACCAAAAGGACAACTATGAGGAGCAGCAGAATGAACTCGGACATGGTCTTTCACAGCGGTGCAGCAGTCAGTGCAAATCTGCAGATTGTGGCAAAGCTAAACGCTCTTCACCGGACGCACACTCACACGAACTGTGGCCCCTCGGCTTAAAACAACAGGAAAAACGTCGCTGTAGAAAAGGGCTGTGTTCGGGGGTTTTTTCCCCACAAACGCAATAGAACAAAATGAAAGTCAAAGTACTCGTCTGAGAGGACTGGAAAGCCTGTTTGTTTATGGCATTTCCCCAAACAGTGGAAAACGCTTCCCGATTAGTCCACTTATCAGCTATGAGGGGGGGAGGCGTTAAAGTACCATTTCATTTATGAGGTTGAGTTTTTATTGTGCACTGTTTAAGTAATAGATTAAGTTTAAAATACATCATAATCCAAAGAAGAATTCCATGATTATTATCCTAAAACCCAGCCAAAGATGACAACGTACGCTTTAATGACAAAAATAACCCTATTTCATTTTCATATGGTTTATTCCAGATGCTCAGAAGAAAATAATACAGTACTAAAACTAGTACTTATCATGCTTTTATGACTCATTACAGTGTTTTTTTTGTTTTCGCACCGATTTTGTTGTAGGTTACTGTATATTAGCAGTAGCTGAGATTTAAAAGATGTGGCTGTCAAACAGCTTTCAACGTTGTTCTGAGGGATTGTTGATGTTTTTGTTCTGGCATAGAACTATACCATGAGAATGCCCTTGTTGAGTTTTCTCTTTACAAGTGTAGAAGCTGGATGATTACTTGTAAAACAGGATATCTCACAATAGTTTAACCCAAACTAGGACACAATTCAGCTGAATCAAAAGCATATTTTATATAAAAATATTGGAAGATGCAATCCTAGCAGAATTTATTATTTATATTTTAAGAAAACATCTTTTCTTTATTTTGAGTATATTAATAGTCCAACAGATCAGACAGACAATTATAGTGTTGACTTTAGTGGCTGAAGCTGCTTGGAACAGCAGGTTAAAGCAGTTTTAGAAGTGCTATCTTCCTTCAAAGTTCATGTAGATCAACTCTAATTATACCTACTCTGTAACTCTTAGTAATCTTTGTATTATGACGATGCCAATTATGGTTTAATATACGGCATTATCAATATTAACTGCTTGCACAAAAGTTGTGGGTTAACAGAAGATACAACACTGTGCAGGACTAAGGATCTTGATAACAAGTGCATGCTACTGTTAAGCATTTTATAAAATTTTGTGCACTTTAAATAATTGAGTCCTTGGTTTAAATGTTCAAAAAACAAGTCTCCGTGGCCATAAACCATGAAAGACATTGGAGCTGAAGCTAATCAGTGTTTTCCCTCTTTGCAGGATTTAAAAGGAACAAAGATAACAGTGTGTACAGTGTTCTTTTCCCAGGCATGTATAATTTTTGCTCATTCAGCGTAAGCTACCTTATGTTCAACATACTACTTCCAGTAAATGACAGTTTTGTTTTTCAATTCCCATCTTTCAAATGCATTGTTAGGATTTTGTCATGTAAATAATTAAAAACAAATAACTTAATTCTGACTGACGATGAAAGTGTTCATTTTATTAACAAATAACAAATTTTATCCACAACAGAACACAGTGAAGATGCACAAGTATAAGGCATCTTTCCTACATTATATTAATAAATGAATATCATGAATTCTTGTCATTGAAACAAATGTATGAAAAATAAAAAAATTTAGCATTCAAAAATGTGGAAAGTGCCACGAAGGCCTTTAAAACTCCTCAGAAACTCATACGAGTGATCAGAAATACAAAATAATCCGTTTATATTATTCTGAGTGTGACTCAGAGTCGTCTGTAATGTCATCTTGATCCACGTCCTCTGTTCTTTTAGTCTTCTTTACTCTCCCAGAGTCGCTCTCCTGAGCCAATAGAGGAAAAAAAGAAGACATTTAAGGTTTTTACACACACTGCATAACACAGGGGTCACTGTTATGAAATGCTTTCCCTGTTAACTGTGTGAGCATGTAATCATTAGCTTTTCAGAGAACCTCCAGCAGTTATCTTGTCAGGACGCTGCCCTCTACTGTTGCAACTGCCCCTTAACCACTGGAGGCTCCAACTTCACAAACTGATGTCAGTGATGGAGGCTGTCTGGTTAAATCACTCACCAGACTGTGTTCTTATATAAACTGACTTTTTTATGCCCCAGGATATCCACATATTCCTTAACTTGTTCCCTGCAGTTCTTATTAATCAACTAATTTAATCGTTCACATTCTGCAGCAATAAGAAAAATTCCCGCTACTCAGCTCTGTAGTTTTTGTTGAATTCCAATTCTCAATTTGTTGTATAAAATTTGTTTCGTCATTGCAAGTACTTAAAAACAATGTTATACCTCGTTTGAAAAATTCATACATTTATTACATATACTCATCAACATGTAAGTAATGATAGCATCATAAATATGAGCCTTTTTTCCTAACATATAAAGTACCTCATCATCAGACTGTTCCTGTTGCGGAGGCAAATCCTGGTTCTCCTCTTCTTCATCCTCATCATCATCATCACTTCCTTGCGACCTCTGAGAAAGAATCTCTTCTCCCTGAAAAATGCAACATATGAGTCTCTGAAGTCTGTAACTAGCACAACATGCAGATTAAACCCCTTGCGTGCCGTGCGTTACCTTGAGGTTCCGATTTTTCAGGTTGCCGATCCAAAAGGCCTCCTGGCAGTTGTTGAGCGCCAGCATGGCCTTCACTCTGTAAACAAACAGCTCGAGGCTCTTCTTCAAGGCCGGCACATGGTTGGTCAGGTTGGTATCCTGGTGAATCTGAGAAGCAACACAACATAACGACACTGCTTAATGCAGAAAATGTTTTTTCCCCCCACAGAGTAAGCGAGAGGGATTTGTTCTTTCTGATCAGGATCAGGTGCTACAAGATAAATTACCCCAGTGAATCAAAAAGGAAGAAAAACACAGGAAAAGTAAAAATGTGTGAATTTATCATTACCTTAGAGTGTCCGCACATGTGGTGGAGCTGACGGGTGCTGAGCTGGAAAGTTTTCAGCAGACTCTGGACATCCTCCTTAAAAAAAAGACACATCAAACACAGACTTGTGAGAACAAAAGTTCCATATTTTCCCAGGTTTAGCTGTGCTTTAGGGTTAACTTATTTTGATGATTACAGTAAAGCAGAAACAAAAACTGTTGGATTAAATATAAAATAAAGAGCGAACAAAGTAAAAAAATAAGCTTTTAAATGCTGACTTTTCTAAATACTATCGTATCTGAAACACACTGCAGTCTTTCAGAAAAATCTTTGCTTAGTTTTTTTTTTACCTTGTGCTTTTTGAAACTGTGGTCCAGAAGCGGCATCCCCAACTTCAGGAAGGATTCCAGAAAAAGCCGTCCATACTGTGAACAGAAACATTACAACCAATTAATCTAAAATCAGATTTTTATTCAAATATTTTTATTATATTTTATTTAAAAAATTTCAAATTTTTATTAAGCTTACCTTTAAGCACACGTTTAGCACTTGCCTGGAATCAAACACCTGCCATGAAAATCAGAGAACAGTATGACCACATACATCTAAAACTTCTAAAAATATAAAGAATTACAGTAAAATATATTCAACAGGGTAGATAACGATCTCACCAATGACACAACGTTTAACATTTAAACAGCTCAGGTTAGAAGTGTCCTGTGAATTTCACTGTTAGGACTTTAAGGGACATACCTTCACTAGGTTGACCATGATATGAAAATCTCTGACAGCCAGGTTCCATGTCAACAGCTTCTCACTTTGAACCTGAAAGATGGAAACAGGTTCTGCGTTTTTTCTCATTTCATCACAGGGAAGACGATGAAATAGGACAAACTGGAGAGCAGGCGGCATTACACCTAGTGGCTGACCTCAGTGCTGTCACTTATTTTGCCAGCAGGAATCTTCCTAACAGCTTTCTCCAGCTCTGCCATCAACACTTTGTAAAACACCAGGAAAGTTTGCCTAAAAATGAGGAGGAAGTGGGGTTAATCAGCATAATTATAAACTGCTTTGGGCTATAAGCTCTGTGCTGCTTTTACCAAAACAAAAAGACTTTATTTTTTTTTTCTTTAATCAAAGATTCGACAGGGAGGGGTCTACCTGCTGAGAGTTGGCCACGAGTCTGAGCTCTCATCTTTGGCGGCATTCATCAGCTCAGGGATTCCTTTTCCAGCGATTTCCTCCACTGCCTTCAGAACATCATCAACGTGCTCCAGGTAGATGCTGCAGAGAGACACACTGATGGAGTTAGAAGTCATGCAAATGGTAAACATACAGCATTCCAACCACGGCGTGTTGTTTTTCCTCCATTTTATTTAAAATTATATTGCAGTCATTCACCACTTTACTTCTTCTCAATTTAAAGCCATATATTTGGTTAATTACAACATTATAACCTGTAAAGGAGACACAACTTCAGGCTGGACCTATGGTGGGATTGGTTGTTAAAAAGAAAATGCACTGAAAGTAAGGCTGTCGAAAATATGTAATTATGTAATATGTATTTATTATTATGTAATTAACTGCATTAATTATCCAAGTCAACATCACATGAAGAATGAAAACTGTTGATACCAGCTGCCTAGTAATGTAAAAGAGTGGAGAAAAACTTATGATTTGTTTTTATCAACAGATGATTCTGCGTTTCATTACTTTCATCACTTCAAAGATGAAAAGAAAAAAGTGGTTTTCACCAAATCATCAGTTTAATCAGAGTTGCTTCTTCAAAAATTGGCTTTTTAACTCCACATGTCACATCAGGTGGTTTTATGACAGATATTATCACCATGGAGATGGTTGCTGAGAGGATGCTGTATGACTTCTGCAATATGATCTAGAAACATGAAAGTACACTGCATGCTGCATTTAGTGACTCTTGGACATCTGGTGTTTACTCAAGTCAAGATTAGTTAACACTTAACATCTGGAAGCATTGGCTTGCTCTCTGTTGATACAATACAGTAAAAACAGATTAAACATGATTTATTCATCCCTAAGCTGCAATTAATCTGTTTAAAAACTTGAATAATTTCACAGCCCTAACTGAAATCTAATTTCTTTAGAGTGAAGCTCTGATTTCTGAATCACCTCCAACTTGATGTTTGGCATTTATGCGCTGCCATCTTATCTTCATCTCACTGGATAAGTAGGATACAAATTCTTGCCTATCTAACAGTGGAACTGCAACATAGCACTGTTTGCTGCCAGTTGACTCTATTTCTGGCTTTTATGTATCAGAGTCCTATTTCTGATTTGCATACACACCTGAGGAGAGCATGAAGTGCTTCATTGAATTTGCTTCCTCGCTCCCTCTCTCCGCTTGCTGTCACCCAAACTTGGGTAAGGAAATGCTGCGCTAGGGAAGCTAAATAAAAAGAGGAAGAAAAAAAAACCCACCTCATTCTGATCATATTCTACCTGATTATAGCATGAAAAAATTCAAATGAGGAAACAAATGAAGCTGACCAGTTTGCTGCCTGTAAGCAGAGGCATTTCCTCCTTTCTCTGACACTGTGGACAGAAGCTGGGACAGACACAGAGCTGTGCTGAGGTTTGGCATTGTGCTGCGGAAATTCAGCAGGTACTCAAAGCTGTGCCTGGAAAAAACAACAGCAACAAAAAAAAAAAATTATTAAAATTTAAACAATTCCAGTTCAACATGTTTACACTGGACACATCTTCTACTGCAGAAATGTTTACCAAAGCTCTTACGAAGACTATTTATTCCAGGAATTGATTCATTATTTAAAGAATCAATTCTTGGAATTATTGGTCATCATCTCTCTTAGATCTCTTAGATACTGTAAAAAGCAAATTAAATCATTTCTCCTGTCTGGCTGTATAATCTAATCACTCACTTCACAAGCTGCTCCAGGCTCAGCTCAGCGCTTCCTTCCTTGATGCGTCCGGCTAAAATTCCCAGAGCCTTCTTCGATAAGCTCCGATGTCCAGGCTGACTGAAGCCGGACCTGACAGACGCACACAATAATACATAACACATGTCCAAATCAAGAGTAAAAACTCAGCCACACGTTCCTCTAAAGCTTCAAACTAACAGAGTCGGTGCTCCTCACCAGCTGAAGGTGGTATTCAAGACCTGCAGGAGCAGCTGGTAGCCCGAAGACATTAACTGGTGCTCCTGCAGGTCTGTCGCAGGTCCGTCCACGACGCCGTTGTTCTCGGACAGCAGCGTCTGCAACGTGCAGAAGCAAACGAGAGTCTTTGAGAGAAATGTAAAAAAAAAAAAAAGGTTCCCGTTCATATGCAGTCATTTTGTACCTGAAAATGGTTGTGGCAGTTCTCCAGGTGTGTGCAAAGCGCCGGCAGCAGCTGGACGCAACAGGAGACGATTTCTTTGGAGCTCCGCTGTTGTAGGTGGGAGAAGCCGGCACTCTTATGAGCTCTTCCCTGTACAAGAATGTCAATCATTGGGTTGAACATGACTGTTACGTATGCTACCATCTCAGTGTGTCCTCTGCGATTATAGGCCAGTCCAACATGTAGATGCCTAACAAAATGCAAAAGTCTGGGAGATAAAAAGTTGGATGTTCCACGACATTCCAAGAAAACAAATAACTTAATTGTTTAGCTAATTTATGTGCACTTGTTTAATCTAAGCCTTGTATGAGTGTCTCTACTAACCAGTTATCAACTTGCACAGGGGACACAACAAGTTCACACACAATGCTTTCTAATGTCTTTATGGGGAAATCATTATCAGTTACCACTACTTTAACTTTTAACATAACAGCTGGGTGAACACACTCATTCAGGTCCTGCTGTGAAAGACTGACCCCTGAAGTTTAGACAAAAACAACCCGTAATCTTTCTCAGAGTAACGCTTAACAGGAATTGTGATTCTGCAGAGCTAACAGGATGGAAGGATAAAGAATAACATGGAAGGATAAATAAAGGCCTTCACATGACCCTCCCATGCTTTGTCAAAGTACCAAACCTTTTCAAACCTTACAGTTCCTGTCATGTGACTTTTGTTACCTTGAGGAACGGGGCTCTCTTTGCAGGTGCTGCAACAAGACTGAACTCCAGTTTGTGAAGCATGTCCTCCAGCAGGAAGACGAGCTCAGCAGGACCTAGCAGGACCTCTTCTCGCACCTTAGCAAAGCAAATAGTATTACTTTTGCAACTGCGGCCAGTTAAACGCATAAAAATGTGGATAAATGTAATGAGGTATAGACCTACCTTGGTGTGAAGCTCCGAGTCCAGCAGCGAACGCGACAGCAAACCACACTGCAGAACACTGAGCACCTCCATGTCCAGCTCCCTGAAAAACAGCCTGTAGGCCACCAAGCTGACGCCGGACCGCGTCTCCTTGTCTTTCTCTTTTTCTGGCTGCTCCTTCACCACAAATAGACATTTTTCTTAATTCACTGACTTTAAACGGCTTCATTTGAATGGCACATGTTTACCTGCTGGGTTTCATCTGCTTCAGTCGCCTCCTCAAGCTGGGAGCTTCCTTCCGAGGGATTCTTTCCAGGAGCCTTCCTCTTCTTCCCGGTGCCATCTGAATAAACCACAAGTTAAACAATCATAACCGAAAAAAATCCACCTACACAAGGTACTGTACACTGAATGCATTTACCTTTCTTTGATTTACTGGCAGGAACATTGGGGATAGCAGCAGGTCCCTCTGTGCTTTCTCCATCAAAGTTGCAAACAGGTGGAACATAGCCGGTTGTTCCTGAAAGACACAAGTTTTTATTCAGTAGGGAAGACGCTGCAAACAAAAAGGCGGATTTAAGCTGAACACACCTGCCAGAGCTTTTTCCAACAGCGTCTGCAGGTAAGTGATGTTCTGCAGGCGAGTCATCACCTTCATCTTCATCTCGGTTTCTTTCTGTTTGCAGAACGCATTCACAACCTGTGGAGACAAACAGCTTCAGTCAAACATCCATCCACTGACTCACCTCCGACTTTCTGACATGAACACGCAGTTACCTCTCTGAACCAGTTGATGGTGTGAAAGAGCAAAGTACAGAGGAACTCCCTCTCGGCTTTTGACAGGCTCTCAACTTTCTCCACCACGTCCATGTCTGTCAGGATCAGTGGGCAGCCTGCATCTCAGCAGAAGTAAAAACACACAGATATAATTGCCTTTAAAGCTACAGACGACCTGAATGACAAATAAAATGCGTCACTTTTTCCGCATCTTCCTCACCCAGGAGGGCATCGATCTCATCCAGGTCTCCCTGATGCTGCTTCTCCTCACAAAGCCTCAGGAGACGAAAAAATGGAGACAAACATAGAGGAGACACTCGCCTGTCGAGACACAAGAAAACCTCGCTGGTTTAATCCGCATTGGCAGCATTTGGCAGGTTACAGAGCTCATTATGGTTAAAAAAACTCATGCAGAGAGGTGATTAGAGGCGGCCCGAATGCGGCGACACACCTTTGTGTCTTCTTGCTCTGAGTTTGCTGCTCTCCTTTGGTTTGGAGGTCGTTAGCCAGAAGAGGAAGCAGGTTGATGGCGATGCCTCCCTGACTCTCGTCCTCATCCAAGCTGTAAATCACACGAGCTGGAAAGGGGAAGGACCTGAAGCAAACATTGAGATTATTGACTGTAATATACATCGTTAACCATAAAGAAAGAAGCACCTTTGAATTCTGCTGGCTGCTCAGTACTAACCCAGTTATATCCGGCCCAAGGTCCACAACAAAGTCATCCTGGAAATCGTCCAGGACACTCTTTCCTATCATGTCCTGTTGGAAGGAGGATTACTCTAATCTTCCAGATTTAAATATTATATGTCATTTAAAGTGGGATACAGGATTGGTAAAAAGTAATAAAAGTCTAAGATTTTACACAAAACGATAAATAAACCCTCAGATAAACAACATGTGACATTTTACATTCTCAGTATTTATTAACATATTTAATCCTGCAAAAATATGCTAAAATGCAGAAGCAAAGCTCACCCAAATGACATAAATAAGGAGGGTAAGTAGCAGCCAGCTACGGCGGATCAAAGGCATTTCATCATCGATATATATGCAGAGGTTTTAGCAGTTTGCTTTTTCTAGTTGGTAGTTAGATAAGTATTCAGGTGTGTTAACACCATGTCAAGGAGGAAAGACATCTTAGCAAAGTATTTATGGTTGCATCTAAGTCTGGAAAGGTAGTTTTTAAATCATCTGCAGTCTATCACTAAACAGTGAGGAAAGATTGGTCTAAAAAGAAAACATTTGTCGCAGCTAACTCTCCCTGAGGTCAGAACAACAAAAATACTGTATAATAATTCAGCATCTTCAGACAGATTAACAGGCATTAAAGTACAATGTCTGAAATAACACATTATTAAGCATAAGTAACTAAAAGATCCTCGTAGTCGGAAAGTAAGCCCATCTTCAGCTCAAGGTGACACCTTGATCTCAACGGGACTTTATTCTGCTTAATTAAAGGTTTAATAATAACAAAGAGTGCAACCAGAGAAGAGAAAATATACTGAATAGCTAAAAAGGAAAGAATCAAAGTGTTGCAATGTCCCACTAGTTCTTGGAACATAAAACATTAGCACTGAAAGATGTTGTACTTCATTTCTACCAGATATTTAGGAATTACAGGTCCATCAAGGATGTGTTTTTAATTAGTGGGACACACCTGAACCTGTGGGTCTAGCGTGGAGCTCCAGATGAGGTTTGCAAGTTCGTCGTAGTACAGAGCTGCAGCCTCCGGAGAGCTTTCACTGCTCAGCTTCACTTGATCCAGTAAATCCATCACCTGTGTAACGGAAAACATACAAATATATAAAGGGTGACGGGCATCTATAGCAAATAGAGTGCTAGAGTGTGTGAGGACAACATTCAGAAAACACTTTTCCATTGTCATCAGTGCACATAGAAGACACCAAAGCCAGACTGCAGGCAGAATGCTTACAGTCCATGAACGATGCAAAAATAAAACATCTGTTGTACAGGCAGGACTTCAGCAGTCATGTTGTTACAACAAAAAACCCTCATAGTTTGCTAATATTAGGAGATGGTTTTATGTTTCTTCACTCCGATCATAAATCTGACTGTTGTTGGGCAAATATGTGTTGATATAACAGTTTGACTGATGAACAGCCACATTCATAGTCAGTGCAGTCAAGCGCAGCCGCGTTGGTGTTTCACATCCGGCTCATTTCTAACAGCATGTGTGTCACTTACTTTGAGTCAGTTTGCAGTGGCGGGTGAACGTGCACGAGCAAAATGACCGACTCTTTTCCCAATGCTTGCAGCAGCGCAGCCACCATCAAGATTGGTAATTTAAATGGACAACCCAACCCTGAGGCCATGACAGCAGGAAGGAACTTCTGATTTAAAACTACTATCTGACTAAAAAAATCATTATTTCTTTTGATTGGAAAGCATGGCTTCGCACGTCCTATTTAATGTCTGCAGATATTGGCGAGGTTTTGTTTGAAAACATTAATAATAATTAAAAATGAATTGATTGACTGATACAGGTAACAACTCATTTTTAATTAAGTTATAAAAAATGAAAAAAGTAATTTATTAACAAAATAAACAAAAATAAAAACAAAAATAAAGAAACATTAATACATGTAGTACGAAAAAGGCAAGTTAAAAACCATAAAGTGGAAAATAAAAACTGTTCTTTCAGACTACTGGGACAAGTTATAGTAACAGTACCTGTTTGAGTGTTTCCTTGGACAACGAGCCCGTCTGCGACTCCTTGCCTTTTGGTCTGGGACGAAGGCGAGGGCAGACATTTTGATGCAAACAGAGTTCAGATGAGAGCACAGGAAAAGCAGAAAACAGCATTTAATGCATGAAAAGTGGGTTTTACCTGCAGGCCCCCATGCTGCCGATAACCATCACAGCACCGATGATCCCAATACGCTTGTACTTGGACACAGTGCTGGAGAGCTGCTTACGGATCACAATCTGCATGTCATCCTGCGAGACGAGGCAGAACAGGAATATCAGCCTGGACGGACGGTGATGAAAACACTGATCATCTAGACGTGTCTCTGAACCCGCGAGTGCTCACCTGGATGTGAGACCCCTGCTGCTGCTGCCCATACGCCAGTCTGCTCAGGAGGTGGAAAAGTCTTCGGATCTGCTGCGGCGTGAGGTGGTCCATGTAATCCAGGATTCCCTGTGTGTCACACATCCCGACAGATTAAAAACCCACCCGAATATATAAGCAAAAAAACAGACTGGATTGCCTCGATACCTTGACAAAGACAGCGTACAATGCCATCTCCACGGGTTGATCTGTGACCAGACCACAGAGCAGCTCCAGAGCCACGTCCACCTCCCCGCCCACACCGCTGCACACATGGGTCACCAGAGAACCCACAACCTCCTACAACACATAAGACAAGCAGGAATTACTGTCAATCTGAGCCTTTTTAGAATAAATACTGATACAAGATGAATCCCAAACCCACCTGATGGCAGTAGGAGTCGAAAGCAGTGAATGATTGTCGGTACAGCTGGCCACCAAATGGCACGATGCAGGGGTCCGGGGAGCGCAAAAGACCCTGAGCCAGAGCCAGGATGGAGGGGAAGTATCCTCGTATGACCTGCAACATTACCGGCTAATTAGCTACAACAGTGACCGCGTGAGGGAGGACAGGAGGCTTGTGGATGGGCATCAGGATCCACCTGAGCGTAATCCCTGAAGGCTTTCTGGAGCAGAGCCTCCTGGAAGAGTCCAGACCTCACTTTGAGCTTCAGCACTCTCTCTGCCCCCCGCCGGCTCTGGTTGGCGTTGGTGGAGTGGAGGATGAAGAGCACCAGCAGATCTATGACCTGGTGTGGTGAGGCAGAGAGGATTGCACCAGTAATAAAACTTTAGCTATGCCCGTACAAAGTGATACTTCTTTATAGTTCTTCTAACTAATTTGGCAGTATGAGAATATTCACAAGATGAGAGAATTATCTAAAACCAATTGGGTTTTTTTGTTTAACTCACCTTGTGGTCTTCCACTTGGTCCACAGACTCTATTGCCTGATAATAAAACAAAGCCAAAGTTAAACCAGTATCTCAGGGGCAGAAAAGAAAAAAGGTGGTCCATATACAAGCCTGTCTCAAAAATCATAAATGAAGAAACAATACATTTACAAGTCTCACAAAAATAGCAAATAAAATGTTACTGAAAAATCTATGCTACAAAAGAAAAGTAAAAAAGTAATTATCTGATTTCTGCAGGCATCTTGGATGTAAGCAGCTCTGCAGTGGTAACTACTGCACCACATCAAAGGCTATTACTGCATCTACAAATACGGTTTATATTTCATCATGGTGTGAAAAACAGGAACCAAACACACTGGGGTCTATTTCTGGGCCCAAAGAAACGACTGACATAAAGAACACCATGTCTGTGGTGTGAAAGATAGAGAATTAAAAGTTATTATTATTGATTATTCTTGGAAATCAAGGATATCCCATCCTCTGTGCTGAGCCGGCCCACATGGCAAAAACACATATAAGAAAGAATATATTCATAGTTTTTCTGACATTCCTCCATATATTCAGGGAAAGCTTTGCTCATTTTTATGAGACGTCAGACTACATCCTGCAGGTATTACAGAGAAAGAGAAGACAAGTTCCTGCAGCCATCTGTCTTTCAGGATTGTTGGAAAAAAACAGAATTGAGCTAAATGGCTGGATTCTATTTTTAATAATATTTCATAAAATCAATCATTGTATTTATTTACATTTATTCATCTTTTAACTAAAAATGTTCTGAGAACAGATTAAAGGCATACCTTGAGCCAAGCTTCAGAGATGGTTTTCTGGAAGCGCACCGCTGACTTGATGCAGTCCAGAACCAACGTGATGCTGTCCTGACTGCTGCCAGGCGCTGGACCGGAGGCAGACCTGCTCCAAAAACACAAAAAACAGATCAAGAGGAACTGTCTGACCTCTGACTCAGGACCACAGTTTTTTATACTCGGGATCTTACAGTTCGGCTCCTTTGCTCTTCAAACGACTCTGAGAGGCCTGCAGCACTGGAGGAAGAACACACTGCTCCAGCTCCAGCTTTTTCCGGAGATTACACACCACCTACACACGAGAAACAAGCGTCACGTTTGATTCCAACTTAAATGATGCTAAATGTCAGCAACAAATACAAAATGTCAGAAACGTGACTGGATGTCTGACCTCGTTTGCATCGGAGGCTGAGACAGAGTGCAGGATGAACTTCACCACCACAGGGAGATCTTCCAGCTGCACAGCAGCCAGCATGGCCATGACACAACCACGGACCTGCAAGAGCAGACGGTACGCGGCTAAGAGCGTGTGTGTTCACGTACACACATGCATGCCTGGATAAAGCTGTACCTCCGTCAGCAAGGATGAAGTGAGGTTAAGACTAGAGAGGGCATCCAGGACCGGGACGGTTAGCTGAGTGTTCTCCTGGAGAACGGAGCTACAAAAAACAGCAACGAAAGCTTAAAACTGCAGCACATAAACACATTTATAGTCATACAGTGGTGGGAAAATCAAATTGAAAAATCAAATATGATTTTTTCATTTCACAATATAATTTTTTTTTTGTTTAAAAAAGTCAAATATCAGGATTTTTTATTTCACAATTTTGAAATAAATATTTCTCTGTTAAACAAATCTCTATTTTCTAATAAATGCAAAAAAAATTTCATAACTTTTCAATTTCATTTTTTTTATTATTTTTGTTTATCATTTTTACTTGTCTTGTCGGGCATTATAGTAGCAGAATGTTGGTCTGGATGCTGTGTTGAAATTAGGAAAAAAAATTTATGCAACATTGAAGAATCATGAGAATAGCAATTTAAATCGAATCAGCACCCAAAAATCTCAAAGGAATCTAGTCGGGAGGAAAGCATATCATCCCAGCCCAATCACACAGGCTGACGCGTCATACTTCAGCTCTCTGGCTACGTCATTGTGCTGGGAATCTTCCAGTATCTCTGGTAAACTGGTGATGATGTCCCGCTGCACCTCCACTGGTGCTGCTGAAACCAGCTCCATGAGTTTCCCTGCCAGCTCCTGCAACCGGAGACGGTGATTCATAGTTACAGCACAAACAGATGAAGAAACACCTAAAATGAGCTGGCAGGGCGCGGTGAGCAAACCGTGTAATTCCAGAACAATTACCTTGCTGTCCACCACTCTGTCTAGCCATTTGAGCTGGTTAATTATCATGCGTGGGATGCTGAGTCCATCCTCGGAGCTGCGAGGCGCAGAGGGAGTTTAGAAAAACATTTTATTTTTTTAAAAGATAATAAACTGATGAAATACTGACCCATCAAGCATGAATTCAGGAAGTTTCTCTAGCAAGGTGTTAATTATCGCAGTCTGCAAGAAAAGATTAATTTTAACAAGGAAAAGCATTTTGATTTGTTTTGGTTTTGTGATAGTTTTATGAAGATGTGGTGCACTTATGTGGGTGGTTGTTTTAAAAACAAGAAAAACACCTGTAGCATCTCAATGCCCAACAACATCCGCAGCAGGCTTTCCTGGAAGGAGCTGGCAGAACTGCAGCAGGGAGAAAAACATGTCAGCAGGCCATGAGTCAGCTTCTTTTTTTAATTGCACTGGTACCATCAGTACCTGGGGTCTCCATCAGACAGCTGAGGGACGCATGGAAGGAGGCAGTTCCTAAATCTGTCGTCATTCTCGATGTAAGCCTCCAGGCCAGCGATGAACTCCTGTATGATCTGAGCAATGGTTACATGTGAGCAACGACCCCAGAGACAAATGTTTTCCTATCATTGTTTCACACAAGGGCCCCTGCAAGGTGTATACTCACTCCGGGGTACCTGGGACTCTTCTGTAGCTGCCGCTGTATCCGCTTCTGGAAAACCACTTGGTCCACAGCTGGAAGAGAGAAGACACGAAAGAACATCTGATTTCATTCAGTTGACGCAGTGTGTGTTTTAGGGTTCAGAGTGGCGTGTGTTTACCGATCTCATTGGATGTGACCCCTCCTTGTTTTAAGGTGACACCTGCCTCCCTCACAAATGCAGCAAAGACACTTTCATTTGTCTCCTCTGAAACAGGCTCCTTAGACTGGCGACCAGTACTGCGACTCTTCTTTGCTTCTAGAAAAGACAGAGAATTGTATACAAAGAAATAATAACTTCCACTTCACTGCTTAATCCAAGTATACATTTACGTAGGTTCAATTTCTGGGCATTTTCATTTTAACCGTCTAATTTTAGATGGAGAATGTCAGAGCTTTGCGCTTTAAGGCTAAAATAAACTTACTGGCGGTTGAAGAAGCTCCCTCCACTTTTTCTGCAGAGGAGCGTCGCTTTTTGCGCATCATCTGATAAAGTATAAAGACAAGAAGGCTGTAAAACGCGGCATCAAAGAGGTAGCAATCTTCATTAAATAAATAAAAGCTAATGATGCATGACAGAACAGATTCTAACTCTAAGGAGTTCAGAGTTAAGCGACTATTAACAAAAACGTCTATTACTGACAAAATGTTATATCATAGTTGTGTTGTTAGCTAACACAATAATTATAAACAGTAACAGTTAAACATACTTTGATAGAAAACGAGCCCAAGGACGACCAGCAGATAGCAGTTACAAAACAAACCTCCGCGCCAAAGCAACGCGGGTGAATTACGTCACGGTTGACCGTCCCACCCCGGAATTTAACTCGAAATAACGTAGTATTATTATTTTTTACATAAAACTACTTACTCTGTTAAACCAATGCTGAGATGATAAAGTGGAATATCGGGATTAAAACATTAAAAACATGTTTCACAGGGTTTCTATAGTGAGCATTAGGGCGCGTGTTTTTCTTCAATGGCAGCTGCTATCATGCGGGGTTAAGGTTCCCCGCTTACAAAGACCTGAGGTGCTACTCCGGTGTACGCCCTGGCGGAAATCCCAGCATATATATTGCGAAGATTAAACAAGGTCAAGCTCGTTCTCGTCTCTTTGTTTCTGCTTCGTCTGAGACCAGTTAGATTGACTTCCAAACCTTCGGGAATTTTTTTTTTTTTTGCGTTCCTGTTTTACTTTAGGAACTTTAACACCTGGAATAATATCAGTCCATCAAGAAAAGAACACACCTGTTAAATTAATTAATCACAATATATATCATTAACTGACACTGATTAAATGAATACATTAACAGAAAAAAATATTAGATTTAATAAATTAATTGGAATATATATTGTTTTGTTTAAATTTTTTAAAATCATATCAGGGAAAATTTAATGTCAATGAGTGTTTTCTCTATTTCAATTACTTTCTCCACCTTTCGGTCTGGCAGTGAACTGAAAACGTCTCTAACTAAACACATTGTGTTGTTTTCTCTCTGTTTTGAAGAGGATATGAATAATTTCCCATTTGTCCAGCATTTTTCTCTGGATAATCAGTTTTGGGGGAAGAAGTTGTTCCCAACACAGAAACAGCTTTCTTTATTAGTTTTGTTCAGTTTGGCTCCCATGTGGCTGCCTTATCAGTTGGCTGCAAAGCAGACTGCACTTTGCACACCACGGTGGAGGTGTTGAAGGATCTCAGCTTCCTGGGAAAGTGGAGTCTGTTCTGTCCCTTCTTGTAGATGGCTATTGTATTACCTATAAGCTGAGTATTTATAGTCCTCCACACCATCTACCTCGTTTCCCAGGGTATAAACATGACTTTGCTTACACATGTTCCCCATGGACTCTACATCACTTTTCTTTTGATTGTACTCTAGATGAGGTGATTGTTTCTGCTTCAACCCACTACGTGATTGATCAGTTCCTTGTACTAAGCTTCTACATCTTTTCTTTGACATGCCCCATAACTACAAAATGCAGAGTTTTGAATGACTAAATGCAAAATAATCTATATTTGTAAATATGATCTAATTTTGTAATTCAGGTTTGTATTGAACGTGATCTTCTGTTTTTTGGCTTGTTTATTTTTTTTGTTTTGTTTTTTTCTTTTTTCTTGTCTTCCATCTAAATGAATGGAGTGTATCAGCCACTATTTGATTGAAATGATCAGCCACCACTATATATGTCCAAATCTGAGGCCACTTATAAAATGTGGCAGCCCTCCACAGCCAGATTCACAATGAATAACACTTACTGCAGCCTAGCATTAAGCAACAACTTCTGTAAACCTGCACCTGCTTGTAATTAAATGTTTGACTAAATGATGAAATTTTAAAATATTTCTCACTCTAAATAGTGTACATTATAGTAAATAAATAAACTAATAACAGCTACTTCAAATATGCTTTGATATTTATGGTGCTGTTTTCTTTCTACATGCCTCGATTTATTTGTATATTCCTAGAAAGGTCGCGTCATACGAACATTGTTGTGCAGGTTCAGGGAGTGAACTATCTTGACAGCCAGAACATAGTCTTTGACAGTTCAAGGCTCGCCAAGGAAACTGAAGGAAGGACGCAGTTGCACTCATTCAGACCGAGGGAAGCGCGAGGAAAACACTTCGAAAATGGCATCGAGATTTTACAGCCTCACTGCTAAACTTTTATCCGGAGAAACTTTTAATTTCTCGTCTCTAAAGGGCAAAGTTGTCCTAATTGAGAATGTGGCGTCTCTCTGAGGTACGACCACAAGGGATTACACCCAGATGAACGAGCTCCACGAGCGGTACGCCAGCAAGGGGCTCGTTATCCTGGGAGTACCCTGCAATCAGTTCGGACATCAGGTGGGCAAGACAGTCATTTACCTACAGAGAATCTGATAGTGTGTTTTGTTTAGTTTTTTCTAAATCCAAGTTTGTAGCTGTTGTTTTAAAGGATACATTTCGGTAATAGCTTATTTATAGTGTCAGACGAAAACTACCGTAGATCATTTACTAAATTGGAGTTAATCGTTGATTTGCAAAATGCGTCTACAATTCAGATTTATTTTCAAAATTACCTCCAGATTTTTGTTAAGAAAAGAGGAAATTGCGGTTGGAGCGACACCCAACAACTGAAAAAATGCTTATAGTAAACTCTGAATTCACAGTCACACTCGTACATACATGTCCAGATAATAACTGAGACATAAAACCAGGAACTGTTTAATAGATAATTGAGCAGACTCAAACTTTCTAAAGGTTAGTTGTTTAAATGAGGAAGTGGGTCTTTGTTTCTGGTTCTTCCTGATTCAGAGAAGACCTCATAAGACAAAAGCATCTAATTGTTAATACTGTTAATAATCAACCTGCAGGAGAACTGCAAGAATGACGAAATCCTCCAGTCTCTCAAGTACGTCCGTCCTGGAAACGGCTTCGAGCCAAAGTTTCAGCTCCTTGAGAAGGTGGACGTGAACGGGAAGGATGCCCATCCCCTGTTTGTGTTCCTGAGGGAGCAGCTCTCATATCCCAGCGACGACCCCTCATCGCTGATGAACGACCCCAAGTTAATCATCTGGAGCCCCGTGTGCAGGAACGACGTGGCCTGGAACTTCGAGAAGTTCCTCATCGGTGCAGATGGAGTCCCGTTCAAGCGTTACAGCAGGAGGTTCCTCACCAGCGACATCGATGGAGACATCAAGAAGCTCCTGGACCAAGTCAACTAAGAAATCTTCTCAAGTTCAACCATCCTAAGGTTGACACTGCTGTGCTTCCTCACTCCGTCCAGTTTTCTGTAGAACACCACCTGTGCTCTCATGTATGTGATGACTGTGTTGTGTTGTTTTACTATATGAAGACATCCTCTGAAACCTCCCTGTGAGGAGAATGTCTGATGAAATGTAAAAGGCATAATGTTAACAGGCATGAGTTACATGTAAAGCACGGCTGTGGTGCAACATATGAGGACCAATAAATGTTCTTTTTTTCCTAAATCTTTCTCTGACTTCTAATTGATAAGAGTGGGGTGGGTTTACATTTCTTATCTTACCTCAACACAACTTCAGCATGAGACCAACCTCAGAGAAGCACAAAGATAAAGCTCCTTTTTAAAACGTACACTGATGAATATTTTCTTACTTGTAACCTGTAAACAAGGCAAGCGCAGGTGGAATTATTCAGCAAATCACTGGTTTGCACACAGCTGCAGATCATAGTCCACTTTGCAACCAGTCAGCAATGTTGGTTGGTCATAAAGGTTGCATCACCTGCAGGTTTGCAAAGAATTGCCCAAGAAAAAAATTTAAGTGCATGCAGTAATCCAAAGCATATAAACTTTTATCTCTTCTTGCACTACATTCTGCAAGACAATTGCCCAGCTTTTGTTTGGGACTATAGTGCATGCAATAACTCCAAAATAATAAAATAAACCTTGTTGAGGCTTCCAGTCTTTATTGTAATATGAATTCAAATAATTTTCAGTTAAAAACAAACTGTGGATAAATATGCCGACAAGGATTTATACACCTATTTAAAATAGTATGATTATTTACATCTCTTAGGTTATTTTGGAGTCATTTTTCCACTTTTGCGGACCTAAACAAAGAATCAGTGATGACAGAAAGGATGTAAAGCTTTTCTAGTGGTAGGCAGAAATTAGTCTATTCAGGTAGTCGTTTTGGAACGATGTAATCATGCCAGCACCAACCAGCAGACAGGGCACTAAGAGACCCAACATATGAACATGCCATTACACAAGGTGCAGAAAGTCTGGCAAAGAGCAAGACTTAAAAGAGTAAACACATTAAATTCTAACTGCCATCTTTTTTACCCTAGATCTTTGATATTGAGCACAAGTAAACACATTATATGCTGTTTTTTACCACTTTAAAGACATTTATAACTGTGCTTCCTGGAATCATTCATCTATAAAGACTAAATTCAGAAAAAGGGACTTCCTTATATCTCAAATACCAGAAAAAAAGATGAATGTGTTTTACTTAAAAGTAGAATAGTGTTTTCATAGTGGAAGGAACCTTTTTGGCTCAGACTCAGAACTTTCTTGCCTCTATTGGATTACAAGAACTTGCTTCTAATCGTGAGGAAAAACCTGTTTCGTGAATAGTTTCATGAATAAAGCACCACTTTTATTCTAGTTTATTTTGTTTCACTCAATGTGCTTTGAAGATATCAAACAGCCTTTTGAATACAGAGCTGCATTAATGCACATGACTAGTAAGGACAAGCTTTTGCAGCAGAGCGAGGGTCCAACCAGGCAGCAAATTCTGATTAAAAGACACGTTACATGGACCGTTCGGTTTAATGCTACGGCCACGCAGCGCATCGTCGTATCTAGATGCACCACAAGCAGGTCGATCGTGTACTCGTGGAGATTTCAAAGTGCCTCCTTTTTGTCAGGTTGCAGGAATCGAAAGGCCGCTTTCTTTCATTGCAATTACACACAAAAAAAGGGGGGGGGCTCAATTTCAAACTTTTTTACATGGCAAGCAGGGCGGGGATCTTATTGGGGGCATGAAGGACAGCAGAGTCCGTGCTGTGCGTCAAACAAAACTGCAGCAAGGCTGAAAAGCTTCTACTTGTCAGGTCGGTCGATTAAAACCTTTAAAGGTGGCATTTCCTCGGTGGTTTAGATTGCAACACAGATCCAGCAGGCTGCGAGGATGAACGCTACTCTGAAGCAGAACCATCCCTTCAGAAATTGATCTGCTTACAACAGGTGGCATTTAAGGTCATGATTCCTGCATCACGGCTGGCATGTATTGTTCTGTGTGCACACGACACGGTTATGAGTTTGCATTCACCTCTGCACAGCAAGAATATCAGATAGAAATCTAGGCACAGTGCCAGTACCCTGCCAACTTCTGCTTTGTCTGTACATAAATACCTTGGAACGCTTTGGTCGAAACAATATGTGCATTTTGGCTTTTTTTAAATATTTCTGGCTGTTCGAGGATGACAGAAACATTTATTCATCTACAAATTTCACGGCACCTCTGACATTCTGTTCATCCAGCGAGAGGATGTATATCCATTTATGTTCCTCTTTGTTCAAGACTAGTAAACTATGATCAGCAATCGGTAGGCCACCAGCTGCAGGGAGGAGGTCTCCCAGTTCACTCTTCTGACAAGGCTGCTGGCTCTAGCCAAAAACATACAAGACAGAAATCAAATAAAACACGGAGCGGATAAGATTAATAAGTCTGTGGAATCGTCTGTCTCTAACGAAGCTTCGTGTGCGCATCCAAGTGTCTATTTGCCATATGCTTTTCCGTTAATGTCCCTTTGCATCAGGGCTCCTCAGTTTGTGTCCATGTGGTCGTCGGACGACTCCGGAGCTCCTCCCAGCGAGGCCGAAGGTTGAGGTTTAGAGGGGCTTTCCTCGTCCCTGCGTTGATAGAAGAGCACGTAGGCTGCTTTTGTCTGCAACCAGACGACAGGGATATAATTACAGTACAACAAGGACACCTGAAACCGGAGCCAAGCAGCCTCACAACTTTAAGGCTTCTCTACCAAAAACAATGACAAAGAGCCAAAACTCACCACAATCTGGTCCTCTGTGCTAGAAGAGACGCTGCTGTCGTCAAAGTAATACCACTTTCCATCCACTTTATTTTTTCCAAAAGCTGTGTCTGTCAGAGGAAATTGTGTTAAAATACTATTCAGGGCATTTATTTCCTTAGATAAGATTAACAGCTTATCACATCAACATAATATAAACAGATGCAGCAGGTAAAGCCAGAAAGTCCACGGACGATGTATGAGGCTCTTGCAGTAATAAATTTCAACCACATGCAGACAGTGGTCTTCTCAGCGCCCGCTTGTTTGATACAGGACAGGAAATATTTACAAGTAAAAACTTTTTACGTCACAATGATGTGGACTTTTGCTTTGAAATGAGATTAATGAAAAATGCGTTATTAATCCCATAGGGAAATTCAATAAAACTTCAATTTCCACTAAGGTTAAAGTGTGATATTACAAATGCGATTAACAGCGACTTACAGTGACCTCCTCCCATTCCTCCATAGTGGTTTGAAACAGCAATAAGGTCATAGATGTAAGGGCCTGCTTTAGGGTCACAAACAAACTCCGACATGTTCAGGTCCCTGACAAAGAAAACACAGTGAGCTGGTCAAAAACATGGCCATGGTATAAGTGTTAGATACAAACAAGGTCTATGGGTCTCTTAAATGAATAAGCTGTCCTGAATAAGCATGACTCAGCCTTTTTTAAAGGAAGGATTCCAGTATCAATGTTTCTACTTCTGTTTCCTGCTGGATCAAGTTTTCAAACAAAAGTCAATATGTAAAATTTGGCCATTAAGTCAGATAATCCTTCCCTGTTTAAACATTTATAAGTGTTAACAGGAAAATATATACTTCACACAAAGTAGAAAAACAGCTTTGAAAAGCTATAGAAGATAAGCGAGCAAGAAGAACACAGGTCTTATTGTTTCCTTCAGGTATGACGCAAGGTCTCTGACACAAGATAGGAGTTCCCTTCCAAAAGATGTAATGATGTAATAAGTGCTTCCTTATTAAGACATTTGGTTTAGTTGTGCCGGGATTTTCCAGTTGCAGTTCCCTCTACTAGAACAATCAGTACTACAATGCCTAAATAACCCATTTAAGCAATTCATTTGACACCAACTTTACAATTTTGTAGCAACTATTTAGTTACATTTTATCTAAATATTCAGTGCAATAAAAATATATTTTGTGTCAGTGAAGAAAAAAATAAATACTGAAACTTTTAAAAGACTAAAGTCACAGCCAACTAACTAGCTGTAATGGATGTGCCCTAAAGGATCAATGTATGGCATTTTGCCAGTTTGGAACCTTAATTTGGGTAGCAAATTCGGTCCTGGGGGGGGGGGGGGGGGGACGACATAAAAAAAAAAAAAAACAAGGTTTATTTTATGCACTTGGGGGTGTGATTCTTTCTTATTATCAGCCCTCTTAATGAACAAAGTTATTTCCAGGGTCTCCCCACATAT
>JAVQJG010187879.1:0-15027 GCA_036024015.1 Craterocephalus amniculus | reverse complement strand
CATAGTAAAATATAGTAAACATTACACTCATTTTCTACAACCAGTTAATGCCATATCAATTTACCATAACAGCTGTTCTGTGGGTTCTGTCTTTGTTAGGTTTGCAATATTGTAGTTCAACTTCAGGGACATTATGAAGGTGAAGTTAGTGGTGTTACTGAAAAACATATATTTCCTTATAGGTAGTAGCGTCTTACCCATCAATGAGAGATAATACATGTGTGAACTGGGGGGAAGGGTTGTTACATTGTTATTAACTGTGCTCAACATATACAACCATTTCAGAATATGAAACACTTAGTTGTGCCTTTTAAGATCAATGGTAGAACAGCACTGATGACTGTGCAGACTGATCAGTATTTTTGTCAAATTAATTGCTACTGTATTGACTTTTACCTTACAGTGTGTCATTGTTTGAATTACCCCTTGCAAAATTTTTAACATTTTTGAACATTTCCTCCTCTTTATTCTCCCGCTGCAGGTGTCTCCAGCTGTATCTGAGCGACTTCAAGTGTTTGAGTATCTCAGGGAAAAACAAGCCAGTAAGAAGAGAGTTGAGGCCACAGAGAAAACCCTCAGTATCCATTTGGCTGATGGCAGAACAGTAAAGGGAAAAGCTGGTGTCATCACACCTTTATTTATTGCACAGAGTGTGCGGTAAATACATCATACATGTAGAATTGTTTCAGCATGCATGTGGGGTTATTTTCCCTAGCTTTAACTGTGTTGTTTCTCCAGGGTGAAAGGAGCTCTGGTGAGTAAGGTGAATGGAAAGCTGTGGGAGCTCGGACGACCTCTAGAGGCAGACTGTGAACTACATCTTTTGGGGTTTGACACAATTGAGGGAAAACAGGTATTTAACTTGAGGATTTATTGTATTTCTTCTGATATTAGTAACATGTATTGTCTAACAATATGACCTACACACTGCATTTTGCTGTTTTGAAATATTTTTCTATTTATTTATTTTGTTTGCCAAACTATTTGTTTATCCTAAAATAGCCTTGAAATATAGAACCAATCAGACCATACCTAATTTGTTTATGTTCAAGTTCTGTCCTTAAGTAGGTCCAATTAGGAAAAACCGGGTTTAAATTTTCTACAGAGACCAAAATCAATTATTTACATGTTTTTAAAGTGTGAAGATATTATTGGGATCCTTTCATTGCCTTTCATAAATATACATGCTGTTAACCTTGGTGTAACTTGATCTTCTTACTGACTACCCTGCACCATCTTTATCTTCCCAGACAGCATGGAGGACCGGAGCATGTGTCCTTAGCAGTGTGTTGGAGGGGGCATTCAATGCTCAGGTGTGCAGAGAAGGAGCGTCAGAACTTGGGCTTTTCTGTGATCATGTGTTGGACAACAGGTAAAATGGTCGTGGGACCTTTTTTGATAGATGTATATAGATTCCCTTTTGTATTCTTGACATTATGTCAGTTTTAAAGTTGAGATAATACTTACCTTTTTCGTGACTGTTTTCCCCTTTCTCATTATTATCACTAACTTTACTATTAAGTCATACACTATCAATCCTTATTTACTACCACAACATTTTAACAGCTTTTGATGTTTTGCCTGTGTTTGACCTGACCCACAGTTCATTATCTCTGAGCGATGTGGATGCGAGGTGTAAAGCAGCTGCAGCACTCAAACTTCCTCTGTTCAGCCTGGAGCTGAATGCAGAAGAAGTCCGAGAACTCTTTCAGGTCAGCAGCACTTTGGTTTTACATCCATAAATCGTAACAGAGACAAATCCATACCCTGAACATTTTTATGTTACAGCAGGAAATACACAGGTGTGTCAACGATTCATCCTGCTGTTTTCATGCTTGTTCACTGTCATGGTTTACTGGAAGTAGAAAAGGAAAATGTGTGAATTTGTCCTATTTTTGTTCTACCACCAAGCCAAACTGACTGAAATTTAGAAAAACAAAACAAAAAGAAGGGTGTGCTGCCTGTTGGCTCACTGTGTACTGATGCAATTCATGCAGCAATCATGAGTAACAAAGTGTGTGTCATTTGCTTATTCTGCTCTTATATCTAAATCATGTTTGTTGATTGCATTAATCAATGTTATTAGTGACATCTGTGTGAGGTTAAATAGATTTCTTTTCCCACAAGCAGCACAAAGATCACTGAAAACAAATGTCAGAATCACATCTAATTTTAATGATTACAAACTTACTGAAGTTGATGAATGTTGATTCTTTGTGTCATGAAATTGGATTTTACGTTAAGTGATCGAATCTCTCTGATCTGTGTGGATATATAATTACTCCAATATCTGAGTGAAGATATTTTGCAGCATAAAACCAGAGCGTAGTTACTTAATGCAAAGTGGCTTAAAGAGCAGCGCTGTGAGAAATGGTTCCTGCTGAAAATAGACAAGTTATTTTGGGCAGGTAAAATCAGGTGTAACGTTGGGTGCATCACCAAGTTATGCTGGACGCATTCAGCAGAACTCATTTCCATAAACTGCCGTGCTAGTAATTGAAGATCCAGCATGTGTTTTGTTGATTTTAAAGTGATACTGTATAACTTTTGGCCACAAGGGGGAGCTAAACCTGTAACTTCCCACAGGCCAGAAGGCACTGTTGTAAAATTAAGCAGTTTCCATCCTGTTTTGGAATCGTGCTGCAAATCAATCTGACCAGCTGATAGTGAAGTAATTTGGATTGAAGAAATTTTTCTTTTTCACCATTGATGGATCGGGCCCTAATAGTTGGAGGGATGCGACTGAGTGCTACCACTTATATATGATCCATTTATCTCCTGGTTATAACCACAGCATTAGCGTGTAGCTTATGGGGCATTACAGCGTATGAAAACCATAACATTAAACCAGGCAGTTACTTATTGTTCTCTTACTACTTTCATATTCACACGAATGATAGGGAAAACTTTTATTGCATGAAAACCTGCATTACTGGTGCAAAAAGGTTCAGAGAGTCACGTTGGCATTGATCTATAGCAGATTAGCTTTAAATAGTCGCATTTAGACACTGATGTATCCTGCAACGTTCTGCAGCTCATCAGGACCTACTGCGTTTTTTTTAAATAAATGCTGCAGAAAGATGTGGAAAAATAAATCAATGCCGGTCACGTGATCCCATGAGTGCCGGATCTTCTATCACAAAATTACAATCTCTGGTTTCTGAAGAGGGCAGCTGCTCAGAGCGCTCACACTTATCAAACGTAGTATATTAACCTAAGAAATCATCCATCGTTACTCACATTAGGCTGATGTTTGGGCCCAAAATTACCCAGTATCCCTTTTAGCAAGTGGTAATGATCTAATGTGCACTAATTTAGCAAACTTTAAGGAATTCTTTTATTAAAAGTTTAAGATTATGAAAAGGCTTTTAACAGGAAATCCAGAGCCGAGAGATAAGGATGTTTTTTCGGTAACCAATTTTATATGAAGTAAACCTTGAATTAGACTATATAAGGTCTCAGAAATGATATTGTAGCCACTTGTTTGACTAATCTGTTTTCTGGGTGTTGTTTTATAGGAAAATAAGCTGAGGATGCAGCTTGTTGAAGAGCAGATGAGAGGCTCCACAGTCACAGTGTACAGGTAAGTAGAATTCACACATCTAAACAAACCTACCCTCCAGTGTCTTCAAACGCTTAAGAAACAATGAACCTGTTCCTCTTCTGTTTGGGTCAGGTGTGGAGACACTCTAGCTGTGTGCAATGGGCCCCTCCTCCCACACACCGGCCTCCTCAAGGTCTTCAAGATGCTCCAGGTGTGTGGTTGTTTGTGTGACTGCTGCCTCCCCTTCTCCCTTTCTGTTCTCTTCCTTGAATTTGTTTTGCACAGCTGCTTTCAGATAGCCTTGTGCTTTAGCTTGTTTAGCCAGTGTTGGCTCAAGGATAGATGGCGGATCCTTGAAAGCTAAACACTGTTACATCCATTATGGCTCTGTCACTTTTCTTCGAGCTTTAAACAAGATAATGAATAATTTATGACGCATACTGCAGTCAGCCGCTCCAGGTTAACCTAATACTATCAGTAAAAATCTGTTTTATTTGGACCACATGGCCTTTTCTGTCAGATTCTGCTTGAATGGAATTTTACTTGTCTGTATTGATCCAGTGAGCTTTTTCCATACTGGGCTGTCACTTAGCAGACTGGAATTCCACAACAGCAAGGGGCTGGAAATACCAGCAACAGGATATTGTGTTTGTCGGAGGCCATATTCCTGTTCTGGCCCCTGCTAGCACAATGGCACACATCAGATGTCCTATCACTCTCATCTGTTCGTTCTTCCTCGTTCTGGGCAGACCTCACTTTCCTTTCCTCCTCTGTCATTACTTTTGTTCACTTATTATTTTCTCTGTTCTCATCATGTTCTCCACCATCCCAGCTGTCTTCGGTGACCCTGGCCAATCAGACAGGGTCCTCTGGTTTAACGCGTTTGTTAGGTGTGGCGTTCCCAGGAGAGAAGGATAGGGAGGAGTGGGAAAGGGAGCAGGAAGAGGCGAGGAGGAGGGACCACAGGCGTATTGGGACGGTGAGATGTTTTTTTAAAGAGATGCCCAAAATGATAACGGCTGAAAAAAAGTAAAATCAAGCCTTTCTTCTTAATAATCCTGTTTTCATGCTTTTGTACAGGACCAGGAACTTTTTTTCTTCAACGAAGTCAGTCCAGGCAGCTGCTTCTTTCTGCCGAAAGGAGCCCACATCTACAACACCCTCACTGACTTTATAAAGGTGGACTTGACTTTTTATATTTTAACCTACATTTTCATATAGTACGATTACATTTCTTTTCCGGCGAATTAACAAAGCTTAATGACACCCCAGCCCCAGTTATTATTATTTTTGTAAAATCATTTGAAAGAAAAATGCTTTTAGTAAAGAAGTAAGTAGCGAGAAGTGTAAGACCATGGCATGCATGCTGATGGGATCATGGTTCTTATTTCAGGTTAGGGAAAGGCTCTTTTTTTCCTAGAAATAAAGAAAGAGAGAGAGAAAAAAAATCCAACCTTTAAACTATTTTTTAAAATGTCTAAAGTTAGGTGTTTGAACTGAAGGGGAAGTAATAGTAGTAGTAGTGGTAACCTTTATTTAACCACCAATTAAAAAAACTCTTTTTCAAGAGTGACCTGGCCAAGACAGCAGCATAAAATCAACATCATAAAACCAACAACATAAACATAAAAAACACAATCGAAGTAATTCATCTTGTTCATCACTTTATGACTACAGCTGGCTGAAAGCCAGAGACGAATTTCCCCTTGGGGGACAATAAAATGAATCTTTATCCTGATAGAAAAAGCAATAAAGAAAAAAAAGAAGAATGTTAAGATGCAATAAGTGCAGAATTCCATCTAAGCGCTTATTCATATTCAACTTTACATGTTTGAAACATAATTTATTGACTGAACAGACCACTTTGCATGTTTTATCACTTTTGCTCCAGTATGCATATGCATTAATTATGTTTACCAAGTATTCAGTATATGCAGCAGAAACATCACTGAACTTTGTAGCTACTAATGAGGAAAAGAGCAGCTGTGTTTGCTTTGACAACATAACACATGTACAGAATGTAAAAACAATTCATTTTCCCAGTTTTTTTTTTTCAGTTTTTTAACCCCACATAGATTTTAAATGGCCATTTTTTAATAGGTTTTTGTCATTTAAGATTATCATCACATGTTAATGAAAGTATTAATATTATTCTTTAGGGTTTATTTCCTTTTAATTAATGCCTTCCCTGTTAAGTTTACCAGTGGCAGTTCATGAATCACCCTACCAGAAACATAAACACATTCTTATTACATGAAAATAAACAAGGTTATTTTAAGTTCAGTCATGTTTTGAATCCCATGTCTCATTGACCCCATGTTATTTTTTAAGTCTTTTTAAAATACCCTTTTCCCCCGTGCTCATTCTAAACCCAATAAATTGCTTCAGGCAAATCAGGTGAATCCAGAAAAATGCTTTGAGCTTCTCCCTGTGCTTAGATGTGCTTAGATCCTCAATCACATGGTGGATAGAAACACAAAATGATTTAGTGTTAATACAACTTCTACTTAAAGTAATTTATTCTGCTAATTACATTTTATTTCTGTACATTAACCAGGGAATGATTGGTCATCTTTTTCCTCTGTGGTGTATTTATCTAAAGTGATTGAAAAATACTCTAAGAGCTCCCTCAGATTACAGTTGGTTTGAGGGGATTCATCTCTGGCCCAGCAGACATTTTTCTATTCTATTTGCATATAAGTTCCTCTATCCCACCACTCGTCATCACTCCTGCTTGGTCTGTGTGCAAGAAGAGGGAAAAGGAGAACCGCGTCTCTATTCAGCAGCGGACAAACTCTCAGTTCTGTTTTTTTATGTTTGGGTGTCGTCATATTGTACACTTAAATTTTTACGAAGCATATCCGTGTGAAACTCGCTCTTAATTTCAGTCTCATGCTGCCCTGATCTACAGGTGTACCCTAGTTATTAAACATGCCTGTATGTGGGCAGGAGCTATCTCATCTGGTTGATTAGAGACTACTGCTCCACAACGTAGCCAGCCCAGAGGAGGGGATGACTAATCTGCACTGCATCTGTATGAATAAGTATTTGACTACACATTTTTTAAACTTATTTCTTTCTTTTTTATTTGTCTTATTGCATTTTTTTCCTTAATTTTCACAACAAAATGCTGCTTATTTTCCAGTTTACCTGAACGCAACACCCTTTCACAGCCGCTTATGCAACTAAATCCAAAATACCACATGTGCCCTAATTTGATTATGCAAAGTCTGACCTTTTTATTTTGGTTATATAATCATGAAATGCTGCTTAACTTAATATCTCTTCATTCCTTGTTTGCTTAACAATGGATGTGCCTCATTAATATAATTCTATTACAAACTTTTACCCACATGTGTGGTCCAGGTATTAATCCTGAGGATTTACAGGCTCGTGTCAGTCTGAGGATATTATTCTTGGTTTCATAAAGACAGCTGTTTTGACAGCTTGACCTGCTCCTGCCCTCATTGTTACACACATCCTTCCTTCCCTGACCTCTCGTAGAGTGAATACCGACGACGAGGTTTCACCGAGGTTGTGACCCCGACTCTGTACAGCACTGCATTATGGGAGCGCTCAGGTCACTGGGAGCACTACAGCGAGAACATGTTCACCGTGACATCGGAGGGCTCTCAGACCTATGCTCTCAAACCCATGAACTGCCCTGCACACTGGTAAACACACACACATACAGTGGTGGAAAAAGTTTTCAGACACCCCATGCATTTAGTAAGAAATCTAATCCATTCCAGTCCATTTTCATTCAGCACATTTAAAACAAGAACATTGTACCAAAGCGTTGTACAATAAAAGCAAAAGATAGAATAGAATGCATGCAAAAGAATAAAAAAAAAAATTAATACAAAATAATGCATTTAAAATCACTTTTAGGTCTTCAAATGAAGTTTCTTTTTTACAGCCATAGGAAAAATACTCAACAAAACCTGAAAAAAGCCATTAAAATTCTTTCATTTGAAAATATTTGTGATTTTGTACATTTTTAGGGGTGTCTGAAAAATGTTTCCACCCCTCTATAGCAACATACATTTTTATGTAAAGGACTTTGAACATGACATGTGCTCTACAAATCCACTTGTCTTGGCTTTAGTCTCATGTTTGAGCAGCGAGTTCGCTCATGGCGGGAGCTTCCTCTGCGGTGGGCCGACTTCGGGGCGCTGCATCGTAACGAGCTCTCCGGAGCTCTGGGAGGTCTGACTCGTGTCCGCAGGTTCTGCCAGGATGACGCTCACATCTTTTGCACACCTGAGCAGGTAAACATGCTTAAAGCAGAATTGTTTTGAGAAGTTGTTTTTTTTATAATAAAAAAAGGCAGGGTATAAACTTTAAATAATTACAACCAGGTAGAAACTACATGTGAAGCCATATTACAGTGATTGGATGGGCTGTACAAATAACTCCTGAGACATTCCTGGAGGCCTCGGCCTGGATGAATCGAGCTCTTTGTCCTGTGCAAACATTACACCTCTGTGTGTGTCTGTCACTGTAGTTGTACAGTTCTCCTGATCTCCCACATCGAGTCCAGGAATGTTCCCATAATGCCGTTCCTCCAGGTCTGCAGTTTGCACCCCAGTTATTCAGAGAGGCCGGGCACATGATCATCATTGACCTCTGAAATGCTAATTCAATCTTAACATCACTTTTCCTATCTTGGTTGGAATTTAACCCTTTAAACTCCTCCGTCTTGACTCTCATCTTGGTTGGTTATTTATACCCCCCTTCCCCTAATCCCCCCTTTTGCTCTTTCTCCCCAGTTAGAAGCAGAGATTGTGGCTTGTTTGGACTTTGTCCGGAGCGTCTATCAAGTGTTTGGGTTTTCCTTTCACTGCCTGCTCTCCACGCGTCCTACGCCGTGCCTCGGGGAGCCTGAACAGTGGGACAATGCTGAGCAGGTAAACGCACACATTCCCTTATTCTTTATCATCGGTATGGCAAAAAGCAGCTGCTCACTTTGTGTGTACTACTGTAAGTGACAGCCATTTAATCACAGCTACTGAAGAAATCTTTATACACGCTGATATGGTGTAACGATATCCACTTAACCAGTTATGTGAGTGGTACTCTCCAGTTGATAGCTGCTCTGCCTTGAGCTCCTGAGTAGATGTGTATCTGTAAATCCCCGTAGATTCCTTTTAAATAGGCACAGTGGCAATTTTAGCTGACTCAATTGAATCTAATTGAACATTATGGTTCTGAGCTCCCACAGCTCTTTAACACTGAACGTAGCAGTCGTTACGTGCATTAATGTCCTTATATGCTCTCCTTGCCCTTCTCACTCTCTGTGCTGTGTGATTTGTGTGTGTGTGTGTGTGTGAGCAGCAGCTGGAGAGGAGTCTGGAACAGTTTGGTGAACGTTGGGAGTTGAACCCTGGAGACGGAGCATTTTACGGACCTAAGGTCAGTGGGGGGGGACATGAAAGGGAAGTTCCACATTCAAGTGGGAACTGTGAGATGCTCTGATTAGTTTTTCAATTTCTATTTTTAGCTTTTCTTCTAACATATTTTTAATTAAATCAAAGTGCACTTGCAGCTTTAGTAAGAATTTTACAATTAAACTTATGAATTCATCATGTCCTCCCCATCAGAAGAAATGGTAAATTTGATATAATTTGTTGAATCAGTCAGACACATCTATTAGAGATCAACCAGTTGTTGAGCTAATAACTGCCCCGTTCTTGTTAGTTGGTAATTACCAGTCCATCAGTTGGATTAAATTCACTTAGTTTTGTTCCGAAAAACTGCTTTAACTTTTGTTTTATGTTTTGTAGCAGTAATTCAGCAGAACATTGGTATTTTTATTAAAGTACACCATCTTTGCTCAGCATGTAGGCTGGAAAATGGGAATCAGTTAATTTGGATCTGTATGAATAATGATGTGGGTAATGTCGGGTGGAGGGCTACCAACGCCCAATTACACATTTGTTGTGTTTAAAGAAGAATAGCATTTTACTTTTAGTTTAGTTTGGGGTTGTTCTTTTCTGCTGTGTATAGCAGGTCTGAGGTTTCTGGATTTTTTTTTGCAAGATTTTCTTGCATGTCAATTAAATCCATCAGTTTTATATGTGCTGGTGGGAAACAGAAAAAAAAGTTAATTTCTGAAACTGTTAAACTATTTAAATGAGTGTATAGATTAAATTGTGAAATCTGTTTCTTGGAGGGTTGGTGCATCGGTGTAGTGTCGCAGACTACAGCGTGATGCCAGCATCATTTTGTTTCTGGCTCTACAGGGAAAAAATACTGAGCACCACATGATGTTTTTCACACCAATAAAGCTGAAATAGAACAATTGTTGCTCTCTGAGTTTTTGTATAATCTGGAAATAGCATGACCAGAGAATGAGCTGTTTTACTGGAGGCAATTTTATGTTTAACAAGCATCAAGGGAATGTCTGCCTCAGGTAGACATGATCAGGCTCATGTGGAAGCACAGACTAGAAGGCCAACAAACACATTGCATCAAACATTCCTCACAACCATGTAGCTGGGGTGTGTTAGCCACAATTAGCAAGTTCAGCTTGCCCCGGAAACCCATTTAAAACCAGTTCTTTCCACAAACATGCGCTTGGACTCCAGCAGAAACTCTGAAGTCAGACTTGTAGATTTGTAAAAGCTGATACTAACAAACGTTGACGTGTTGCGCCCTAGATCGACATCCTCATCAAAGATGCTATCGGCCGACAGCACCAGTGTGCCACAATCCAACTGGATTTCCAGCTGCCAATCAGATTCGACCTTCAATACGTCGGGTGAGTCGGTTTACAGATACGGCATCTGAAACATTCTTCCATCTGGTTAAAAATGCACTCTTGCTCTTGTTTTGTTTAACTACAGTGTGCATACCGTCCTGTTGCTGCTTAGGTTAAAGTGGCTCAAGTCAAACTTAACAAGCCTAATTTAATCATGAAAGATTAGCCCTTTATTGAATTTATAAGCTCAAGTGAGCATGCTCCCTATTTATGCCTCCTAATCTCTTTTTGCCTCATTAATGGGATCCCACATGGTTTCCTTCTGTCAACGTGTTTCTGATCACCCAGTTAAGCAGACGAGTATTATGGATTTCTGTCTTGAAGTTAATTTTCTGGAAGCAGAACAGGGAAGCAGAGAAATCTGAAGGATCTCTGTTTTTGTTTTGTCTTTTTGCTTAATTCAGCAAATGGATATTGATGCTTTAAGAACAACTTTGTCCATCGATTTGCACCATGACCTAATCAATTTTAAACCTTTCTGTCAGACGGGACGGCCAGGTGCACAGACCAGTGATGGTCCACAGGGCAGTGCTGGGTTCACTGGAGAGAATGATCGCTATACTGGCTGAAAACTTTGGAGGGAAATGGTGAGATGACGACCATAACAACATTGATTCACAGGATGCTTGTGTAGGGTAAAACTGTTTCCATGTTTTAACACATCACCGTCTCTTTTTACCCCATCTAGGCCTCTGTGGTTGTCTCCGGCTCAGGTCATGGTTATTCCAGTTGGGGGCAACAGTGAGTCATACAGCAGACAGGTCAGTCTCAGATTGAGATCTTCCAGTTTGCTCTCGTTTTTTCCCCCTATCATAATGTGAAACATTTGATAGATAAAATCTTTAAAAAGCCACTTCTCCCTCCGGTTAAGGTGGTTCAGCAGTTCCATGAAGCTGGCTTCATGGTTGATTTAAACGATGATCACGGCTCAACCTTAAATAAGAAGATTCGCTCTGCTCAGCTGGCCCAGTACAACTACATATTTGGTAAAGAAGAATAACTGCGACTATTTAACACTAATAAATTGTTAGTTTTTTCTCATTGATAAACCTTCTATAAACTCCTTACTGATATAAATGTTGACATGTGTAAACAGTTTTTTTCTGTTTTCTGTTTTTGTTTAGTGGTGGGGGATCAGGAACTTGAGACTGGAACGGTGAATGTCAGGAGCAGAGCGGGTAAACAGCTGGGCAGGAGGCCGACAGAGGAGGTGCTGAGCTCCCTCACGCTGCTAAAAGACACAAGAAGCAACCATGATGAGTTTTGATGAGGGTGTACTGGAAATGAGTCACTGATGTAATAAATGTTGTTTTGCATGTTCAGGCTGCTACACTACAGCTTTTTCTGCAGATGTGGCTGCTACAAATTTTAATAAAAGTACATAAAACCTTAAAGGTTATGCGCTTCGCTCATTGTTGATTTGTCCTTTTAATGGAATTCACTTATAAAAGTCTTTCCTAAAAAGTACAAAGAAAAGATTTAAGGCTATTTAAAGATCACTATCGGTTTGACATCAGCATTACTCAGCTGCAGATGCAGTTTGTTCACTGAAAGCCATTAAATATGCAATCCTGCTTACATAAGCCTGGTATGGCAGGAGAGTAGAAAACCAGGCATACCTTTAAAAGACTGGAAGAAGGGGAGCGCACATGGAGAGGATTTGACTAAAATAGGAAAGGGGGCAGCTGTGTCAGGGCTGTGTGTTTTCATGTGTGTTTAGTGGAAACTGCTAAGCCACGGTAATGGTCAAAAGGGTTGGAAGGTTTTTCTCTTTTAATTGAGAAATGGCAGCAGGATGGAAAAGGGCCAATTCCTAACAATGACAGACGGGCAGAGAGGTGTCTGCATCTGATGGACTAAACCGGATCATCTGGACAAGCATGACCATGGTGCTTGTGACACAGATGGAGTCAATAGTTGTATAATTTCCTCTGGAAAACATTTAATGGGGGCAGAGAGAGTTAAATATGGTTTGTGATGCTCTTTGTAAGAAATGGTTTTAAAGATGAAATTAGTTGTTTTAAATCAGGTTTGCAGGTGTTGGCAAAGACTGAAGTTTAAGAAACATTTAACATTTGTTTTGACAAATGAAGTAATTTGTGAGAGACTCTGCCTCTTTGAAATTCTGCTTTTTAGTCCAATCATGCCACTGGCTTATCAGCTAACCTAATTACTTGTCAAATAACCTCAATTTTTTTTTATATATTTTTTTTGTACAGTGGATTTCATGTACAAAATCACTAAAAGCATTACAGTGGGTTGCAGAAGAAGCATTAAAACATACATAAAAGAATATAAAGAAGAATAATGAGCCAATATTTTCCATTAAATTTTGAAATGCGATGAGATATGTTGTTTTCTATTGAGAATAAAATGTAGGTTTATTCTCTAGCTTCTCTGAAGTTGTACTACAGTATGTACTATGTGCTTCTTAGACATATTTCTTCACTAAGTGTCAATAATCCACTCACTGATTGGAGACAGTCATGAAATAAAATTTTGTTCTGCTTGGAACAATCTTGGGATGATGATGACTGAATTTCTTTAGTGGTTCATCCAGTAATTTCTTTGAAAATCTCAACCTGGGTTATGAAGGTGCAGCACCTATGGCTCAACGGGAGCCATGCAACAAGCTGTTGCCTGGCTCTTTTTCACTTAAAAATACACACCATATGAGCAAATTAGTTGTTTTCTTTTTATCTTTTGAGCTAGAACCAAAAAAACCCACCCAACACAGTATTGCATGCGATATTTTCAACAAACAAAAATGGGTGATTGTGTTGTGTTTTATCATGTTACATCTAAACTCACTGAGGCAGAGAACCAGAGCAATAAAAATGATGTAATTTGACTTAGAATTTGTTTAGAGGCTCATATAAACTAAACGTGAAAGTCATGAGTTTAATAGCAAAGTTTCTTTTATTAGATTAATGTAATTTGTGGAGATGCTGGTTTTTATTTATTGGCAGATGAGACATGGACATGACGCTGGAAAGCATTTTAAAGGAGAGCATGAAACAAAGATGCACTTTACTTGATCTTTGTGCATTAAAAATATCAGTTCTTAAATATAAACCATTAAAGCTAAATACCTCCATGTCTTCCAAACTAAAAGGAGAGGAGACATTGTCTCTCTACAACTTCAGCAGACTGAAAAAAAAGCATTGAAAGATGCACAAAACTTCTGTTTTAAGAGGATTAGAATATTGATTCATAACACAAGTGACTGTTAGTTTCAGCTCTGGGTTTTATAGGATATTCATCATGCTGTTTATGGTTCTGTTAGAAGTCTGTGATTTTATTCAACTGCAAATTTGTCCAAAAAGTTAAAGATAAATTACAACCCAGACGGCGCAGCTACCAGCCAACATTGCACAGTAGTTGCGTAGTGATGACATAGACCATTTACTCCACTAAACGTTCCTGAAATCTTTACTGTAGATAACAATATCAGTCTCCCTTCGCCCTCCTTAAGTTCCCACTCTGCCCACTCTTCACTGTTATCTCTGATTCTGTTACACACACACACACACACAGAGTTTGATTAAAGTCATTGGGTCACACAAAGTTAGTAGGAAATTATTTTTAGCTGAAGGGACTTACCACAAAGGAAAGCTGCTGTGGAGTGAGTCCATTACAGTGATGACTCACGCAGATACAGATTCTTTTTGTTTTAGTTTTTAATAATAACCCTTAAAGAAAACAGAGAAGCATTGTCCAGCTTATTAAAGAGCTTTCAAAGTTATTCATAGTGTCAGTTTCAACAGTGAATGTTGGGTTTACTTCATTTCCCACTTTTGTTTTTCCAGTAATTAATTAATCAAAGATACTGAATTCATTGTCATTAAGAAAATCACCAAATCATAATGTCTGAAACCTCGGCTCTGCAAAGTTTTTCTTTGACTTATTATGAGTCAAGACAATAAATGCCTGAATATCCCTTTTATATTTTAATAAGATCCAAATGTTTGAAACAAGAACTAAAATAATTTTTTCTAATGACAAATATTAGAGTTAAAGCCACAATTTCACAATAAAAGTCCGTGGTTTCCGCTGCTCTGAACTTTTTTATTTTGCATTTTGGTCTCTGTAAATCTGATTTAAAAAAAGAAAGGTTTAAATAAACATTGGCAAGTCTCAGCGATTTTAGTTGTTTTTGTCGAATGTTTTTCTGAAAGAATTTAAGTTCTTTGGGAACATTTCCATCATGCAATAAGATTATTAAGCACCAATTCTCAAAGTGGGTTAGTAAAAAAGACTAAAATGTTTTTTTTTTTGTAGATTTAAGACATGATTGATTGTGGCAGCTCTGATCCAAGAGTCTTTCTCTTTCAATCCAGTCTGCTCCCAACTGCTTGAGGATAATAGTTGTGAAGTAGTGAAAAAGTCTTTCTTTTAGAAAAAATAACGATAAAAATCTCAAATGCCTTTTGTTTAGTACTTGGAACTGGCATGAATGTCATTATTGATGTTCTCCTCCTATAAAACCATCCAAGTGAATTAAGTGCTTCCTGTGTGAAACAACGCAGAAGCGCTGCAAACATGGTTAGAGAACTAATTCAATACTGGAAAATTTCTCTGGGGTTTCTTTTAAATCATTGTTGTCCTGGAAGTCCTTTCTTCCTGGTGGGAGGCAGGGTGACTGCGACCCAGGCGGGCGGCAGCGGCGGGGGGGTGGTGTGTGTGTGTGTGTGTGTGTGTGTGTGTGTGGGGGGGGGGG